>WEDG01003743.1:0-58974 GCA_017591395.1 Schistocephalus solidus | reverse complement strand
CCGCTACAGCGTTGCTCCAACGACTTTTCAAATTTGATTCGAACGTTCTACAATTGGGCCATGGGCTCGTTGATTTATCGGATCAGATCGGAAATATGATGATAGTGTGTGGTTCACCGATCTGTTTGAGGAAAATACACGTTCCATTGTGCCCTGGAGCTCACATTAGAGCCCTCTCAGGGGATGGTGAAGTGACGTGAAACATGTGATTTTTAAGTAGAACCGACAAAGACACCTGAGATAGGAAGTGCATTTCTGGCCTATTAGTGATCGTCAGCCATGTCATGTTTTGTCGAATACGATGAAGAGTATGGGGATAGTGTGTGGCTCACCGATCTGCTTGAGGAACAAGCATGTTCTGTTGAGCCCTTGAGCTCACATTAGATCCTTCGCAACTGGTCGCAAAGCGACATGAAGCATGTCATTTGTATGCAGAAACGACAAAGACAAGGGAGACTTGACTGGCCATTTCTAGTTTATTGTGGTTTTGAGGCATGTGATCGGAATTATGATAATAGTGCGCAGCTTATTGATATGCTTGAGGTAAATGCATGTTCCGTTGTGCTTTGCAGCTCACATTATAACCATCACAGGTGGTCGCCTAGCGACGTGATACATGTGATTTTTAAAAAGGACCGAGAAAGATAAGGGGGACCATTCTGGCCATTTCTGGCTAATAAACCGTCCTCAGCCAGTAATACACAATCCCATGCATGGACGACCTTGGATCGATCCCGGACACCTTTTGATTTTTTAGTCAAACGATCTTGAATTGAGCCACGGGCTCGTTGTTTTGTTGGCTGCGATCGGGATTATGATGAACGTGTGTGCTCACCGACCTGCTTGAGGAACATGCATGTTACGTTATGCCCTGGATCCCACATTATAGCCATCACAGATGGTCGCATAGCAACGTAAATAATGTGATTTGTTTGCAGAACCGACAAAGACAAGGGAGACCTGATTGGCCATTTCATACTTATTAGTCGTCATCAATAATTCATACCCAATCCCAAAGGTGAACAATATGGGATTCGAACCTGCAACTATTGGTTTTTGAGTCGAAAGCTCTATCATTGAACCACGGGGTCATTGTTTTGTCGGTGATGATCTGGATCATGATAAAAGAGTGCGGCTGACCGACGTGCGTGAGGAACATGCATGTTCCGTTGTGCCCTGGATCTCACATTTTAGCCATCACAGGTGGTCGTTTAGTGACGTGAATCTTGTGATTTTTAAGTTGATTCAACAAAGACAAGGGAGACCGAAATGGACATTTCTGACTAATTATCCGTCCTCAGCCAGTAATACCCAATCTCAAGCGTGGACTACCTGAGATTGAACCAAAAAAACGTTGGAAATTTAAAAGACAACTTGGCGAGCATACGCGCTGCTTTCGATAACTTCTCTTCAGGCCAGTACAGTTATAGGGAAACGTTGGAACGCAGTAGAAATTTAAAACATGAAATCGATAATGTTCGTCCATTTGTGTGGGTTATCTGAGGAATTTCTACTGCGTTCCAACGTTTCCCTATAACTGTACTGGCCTGACGAGAAGTTATCGAAAGCAGCGCGTATGCTCGCCAAGTTGTCTTTTGGTAATTTAGTCGAACGCTCTAAAATTGAGCCACGTGCTCGTTGTTTTGTCGGTTGCAATCAGGAATATTATGATAGTTTGCTACCAGAGACCTTTGGTATATGAGTCAAATACTCTACCATGTAGCCACGTTCTCGTTGTTTTTCTTGGTTGCGATTGGGTATATGATGATAGTGTGCTGCTCATCGATCTGATTCAGGGACATGTATGTTCCGTTGTGCCCTGGAGCTCAGACTAGAGCCCTCGCAGGCGGTCGCATAGTGATATGTAGCATATGTTGTTAAAGTGGAACCGACAAAGACAAGGGAAACCAGAATGGCCATTTCTGGCTTATTAGCCATAATCAGCCAGTCACACCCAATCCCAAGTGTGGCACACCTGGGATTCGAACCCGCGACCTTTGGTAATTGAGTCGAATGCTCTAGCATTGAGCCACGGTCTCATTGTTTTGTCGGTTGCGATCGGGTATATGATGATAGTGTGTGACTAACCGATCTGCTGAGAAACATGCATGTTCCTTTGTGCCCTGGAGCACACGCTTATGCCCTCGCACTCGGTCACATAGTGACGAGAGGCATTCCTTTTTTAAGTAGAACCGACAATGACTAGGGAGACTGGAATGGACATTTCTAGCTTAAAAGCCGTCAGTAACCAGTTATACGCAGTCCCAAGGGTGGACCACCTGAAATTCAAGAACCTGCGGCATTTAGTATGTGAGTCGAACGCTCTTCCATTAAGCCACGGGCTCGTTGTTTTTTTTCAGTTTAGATCGGGAATATGATGATTGTTTGCGGCTCACCGATCTGCTTTAGGAACATGCATGTTCCGTTGTTCCCTGAGGCTCACGTTGCAGACCCTCGCATGTGGTGGCATTGTGACGTAAATCATACGATTTTTAAGTAGATCTGACAAAGACCAGGGAGACCTGACTGGCCATTTCTGCCTTATAAGCCATCATCAGCCAGCCATACTTAATTCCAAGTGTGGACCGATTGGGATTTAAATTCACAAATTAAGGTAATTGAGTCGATCGCTTTAATATTGAGCCATGGCCACATTTTTTGTCAGTGGCGATCTGGAATATGATGATAATGTGCGGTTCACCGATCTGCTTGAGAAACATGCATGTTCCGTTAGTTGCATAGCAAAGTGAATATTATTATTTTTAGTATAATTGACACTATATATATATATATATATATATATATATATATATATATATATATATATATATATATATATATATATATATATATATATATATATAGACAGAAGAATCAAGATGAAAGCTGATCTAGTTTCTTCGTGTTTGACTGAACAGGTTGTGGGAGAGAAGGTTGCAAATGTATTGAAAAACAGCACATTTTTACCACATTTCTGTGCATAATCAGTGCTTTCCTACCTGGATCTAATTTTGCTTAAAAGACGGTTCCATTTTCTTGGCTTCTTCTAGCAACTCGGTGAGGTTATTTTGCTCCATTAAGCTGAGGAAAATTTGTATGCACTGCCCGCTCATCATCACCAACATCTAGTTAACAGACCAGGACAGTTCACTGGTACATGGGTATGGGAATTGGCAGGGTTCATCATCATCATTATCATCGTCGTCATCATCAGCATCATGATCATCATCAGCAGCAGTAGCATCATCAATGCAGCGACTTCTTCATCATGTTGTATCTGACACGGATGAAGCCATCGCGGCGTTGTAATGGTTGTGGCTTGAAGGTTGCTTGGTTCTACTGGTCTCTGTAGCTAAGATAAGCTAAGTCATCTCCATTGTAGTTTTGTCGTGTGTGTGACATGCACTGATGGATAATTCATACTCCGAAATCAGTGCGCTCGCTACCCCACTTTTACCGTCTTTCGATCGGAGCAGTGCAGTACCTGTAACACAGGTCTGCCTCATCACGAACTTATTTACGCCCAATTAACCAGTGTTGCGTAAACCCCAGTGGCACATAAAACTGGGTATATTTCGTATGTGTGGCCCGCGTAGATGGATAGTTCAAACTCAGAAGTCAATGCGCCCACGACCCCAATCTTATCGTCCTCACATCGTCCTTCCAGTCACCCCAATCGGGCAGCCGTGGAAATTATCACTGTTAAGGTAAAATCATCCTATTGAGGTCAGTGATTTTGCAAGTTTCAGTGTTTGCCGTGACTTTTAGCCTCAATGGAATCAGGAAAGCAGCAAAACATTGGTTGTTACGGGTTGCGTGCTATATTTCTACCAATACAAAATTAACATTTCAAAACGTGCTTCGTGGACACATAAGTGTGTGTTTGGAATGTGCCGCAAACCAGTAAACGCGTAAGGTACTCAAATTCACATAGACAGTGGTTTTGTGAGTAAATCACAGCGATCTGAAGTACAACAAGGGTGTGATGTTCATTGAATCCCTACAATCATGCAGAAGATAACCTAACTCGTGCAACGTGTGATCGAAATTTGAGTGAGTAGTTTGGCGTACATATGTTCATTGTATTTTGGGTTTTGTGGAGTGGATATGAGGATTAGTACGCCTTTAATTAAAGATGACCACATGTTCAATCTTATATATTGATTAAAAGCAGGCAGGATTTGGGTGAACTCGGAGGCTGCCGGATATCCAATAAATATATTTTGCTTTTTACTCCCACAGAGTAAACTCAATCGCATTTTTGCATTGAGCTATAAAATACGTTTTAATAGGCAAGAAAGATAGCAAATAAAGACCTTCTGGAAACGAAAATTTTGATTTTAATTCAATTTAAATCAAGTGAAGCCAAATATAATAAATCACATTGTTTTTCAAATACAGCAAAGAATTGAACTTTAAAAAGGATATTTTTTGCAAATTGCTGACGTTCTTTGCCACAAAACGCAGACACAAGCTTGTTAACCTGGATTTTTGTCTCACTACGTCGAAATTGAAGATCTTTGACAAAATGCTTACATTATACTATGGAGGTGAACTCCCAAGTAACGTTATAACGGGGCATGTTAAAAAGCATTAAAGTGAAAAGTGTGTTCTTTTATTTTCAGTAGAAAATACATCGCTTATGTCAAGGACAGTCAAAAAACCAGTCAAACGTCTACATTTCACCTTGACTTAACCTTGGAAAAAGGTAAAGTCCGCATTTATTCGTAACCTTAATATCTAAAAAGAGGGCTTTTTAATTAGGTAACTTATTACAGAAATGGTTTTAATTTATCTTAGACATATTAATTGCCGAATTTTGTTGTGAAGGTTCATTGTCCTCCGCAATGGGTTTTCAAGTTTGATCAAATCTGTTAATAGGATACTACTTCTTTAGAAAGAATATGAAAAATCTCAGTAGTTCGGTTAATGCTTTTTGGAGCTATTATTTTTTGCAGTTTTTAGTAAACTAATGGAACACGATGTACATTTATGCTTAATTACTTTAAAACACTGAAAATCTTATATTATTCGCCGGCTTTTCAAGGACCACCTGTAATCCTTTATAAAAAATGCCAATAAAGAAATTTGATAGAAGGTAAATTATTTTAACATACATTAAATGGTATGCTTTCGAGTTCACTCGAAAATTTTTTTAAAATTTATAACTAACAGAAACAGGGATTTATCACATTTTCGATATATACCGTCAAAGCTTTTTACATGCATAAGTGCCGGTTTGCGAAAGATTGTTAAGCTAACGGAATTTTGCTTGAGATAGATCACGCATTGTAAGCTCTTCGTTAAATATTATTCACAGAGATTGAACTCCTGAAATTTTAACCGAATTTCTACAATGCGCGTTCGATTCAGAATTTTTACTTGAGAAGTTCGTTATATCGATCATCGTGTGCATACTCCCCTCCTTTTCAGAGACATCGGGATGTCGGTTCTGCATAACTTGTACCTGGTATAAAATGACTAATAAGTCCTATGCATCTATGCTATTGATGTTCAATGACCTAATAAATTCAAATATATTTTATTAAAGGCATGCACAAAATATGCTTTTTGTAGGGGTTTGATAGCCAGTTCCTTTTTTTCATGTTTTACGATCAAGGAAAAGGTACAGTTTCTAATTATGAGATTTTTTAAGACCGTATAATGGCAGTTTGCCCAGCATCGTACCTGTCCTTTTGTTAATGTTCCCCATTAAGCACGCGAAATTGCCCATTGGAAAAGGCACGGTGTCTTCTTAATTCCCTAGAAAAATCTGTTTTTTTAATATGTAAAGTATATAGCTTTTAGACTGAAAACTTTAAGCTGCAATAAAACGATGACTCAGGCTATAAATTACTCGGGAATTGGAAAATCTTTTTTATTCCTAAATATGCACTTCCTTTGCCCATAAAATTTGAAGAAAATGAATTGATCTACAATCCGGTATGTAGAAGCAAAGATATGTTGAAGCATATTTTCCATATTTTGCATTGCAAGTTATACAGGCATTGAAAATCCATTGAAAAATGCATACTACTACAGTATTTACATTTTACCTTTTGTGGATTATGCAGATGGCCTGAAGAAATGCATTAAAAAGCTAACATTTCAGTGATTTTAAAAATTCTACGAGTTGATGCCATATGATGAGTGATAGAAAACGCGTTTCAGAATTTCGTTTTGCGTTCCATTTCGGTCACTGACTGTACATCCACAGGTTTTTATTGAGACAACAATGGTTCTCGATATTAAGATATTTAATACCCCTTAGATCTTGGTAAGCAATTTCAAAGTGAGAATTAATTTTTTAGGTTTATATCTCGGCACTACCCGAGAACAACCACCTAATACAAAGGTTCAAGTTGCTGACCTGGAATTCGTGGGAAGTCGCTAATCATCAACATACTATTTTGCTAACTGTAACGCATTCATTGTAGTTCTTCCTCTTAACAAGCAAGTTCCAAAACTCATGGATTTCCCCAGAATCCTATTGTAGCATAATGTTCCAATTTCTACAGGAATCGCAACCTACGTAGCAGCCGTTCGCGTTTTCAGTACGCTGCCAACATTCAGAGGAAACCTTATGAACTATTCTTTATGCCATTAGACCCGGAATTCGATCATTTTTCCCGAATACAGAATGTGCTAGAATTCTCAAAGTTTCCGGTATGTGGGACGTTTAGCCACAGCCTCTTATCTCTCGTCATTCCTTCGGCAGGTGGGATTAATGCATGTGTGTGTAACTCCCAGCCGATGCAACTTACGCCAGGGAAATAGGCTTGGCATTTAGCCATGAGAATTAGTACTTTGGGGAAATTCATTCAGTTCCGAAGGAAGGCAGATTGGTTTATGAAAAATATTCAGCCCCTAGGTCACTGTCGTCGCCGCTGCCATTTAAACCCTACATCCCTACTTCTCCCACGTCCTTCAACATCTATAGCGCAAATTAGTCTAATTCCGTAGATGTGGGATGCTGGACTTTGCGAAGAAGCGCAGGACCAAGAAAAACGTGCCCATTAATCACTGCAGGGGATTTCCGTGCCGCGATTAGACCCCCGTAAAGCCGGAAGGACGTCTCAGGTCTAAATTGTTTGGACTGTGGCCCTCCCAAGAATCGGGCACTATTTAATCACTGTCAGAGTCTGCTTGATTTTATTCAGAGGTAGGGAGCGGTGCCGGGGCTAGGTGATCGTAATTTCACTCCCGAGATAGTTTTCATTTGGGCAAATGTGCAACTTTTCTTTACAACGCCATAGTACCAGCCCGTGGTGGAGCTTCGTTGACCGTGTCCCCGCCAACTCTATCAACAAATTTGGGCTTTTTCGCCTCCTGCCAGGAGGGTACCTTCTTTTTTTTTACAGGAGGTTATACTCTCGCCAGAACCGGGCAAACTACCTCAGTGGAATGCAAACGTTCTGACCAGTAGTTGATGGCAGACCCAACTCGCTGGTCTCCCATGGGAAAAGGGTAGGCATGCTTGCGTGCAACGGTCACTTGGCCACCAGTTAACACCAAATCGAAGGTCATATCGCCCTCATTAGTCCGGACAGTTTTGGCAGACTGATTTGTAGGCTTACGGGGGTAAGGCGGCCGGTTGCACACTCGCGGTCGTACACCTCCGTCCCCTTTGAAGTTGGAAGCCTTTGTTTTAACTGTTCATGCTACTGTTTGTGAGCGTTCGCCGAGTTCAGCTCACCAACCCTGCCCCAAATCTCCATCCCCATCTCCGCCTTTGTAACAGGAGAGGGTGAACTGGTCACCAGCCCAAACACCCTAGTGAGTCTTACTGCAACTTCGGTTCAGCTTCCAATACGACTGCTGCCATGCGGGGAGTTTAAAAGTGCTGCCGGTCACGGCATCAAGGTGCCAATGACTGTGCACGAAATTGGGCCGAGTCTGGGCACACTTTTTTTATTCAAAAAGGGGTGCGGGGGGACAATCCAGCCAGGAGGGCCTAACTAAAATGTCTTTCTCGAACTTGCGGATGACCCTGATCTCACAAGACGGCCGATTCTTCGGCCTCACAGCAACCACAGGTGACACCGGGTGATTCCTGCGCCATAGCATGTAGTTTAATCAACAAAACTGCGTCTTATCTCCAATTTTAAAACGTCCGATTGAAGTTTTCTGTGAAAGCAGTCGCTCTCATCAGAAGAAAATGCGAAGAAGCCGTTTTCAACATTTTCCGCCTTAGTACACAACGAGAGAGTTAACAGTTTACGGTGGCAAACTTGATTAATGATTCCTTTTCAGGCCTCTAAACTTGTATCAATCGCTCCTGAATAAACTATGCGAACGCAAACACTGGCACACAGTCAAATCACTTGCTCGGTATCCTCAGGGAGTCCTGAGATATCAGAACTGAGGCCTGATCGTCTCTTCATCTCCCGCGGAAGACTAAGGCAACCAGAATGGGTGACTCGATTCAAATTTTTAAAAGAACGAGATTTTCATGACTGAGATTTCTGCCTACTCTACGTTAAGGATTAATTATATGCCTCCCATGCACGGCACATAAAAGCAGGCGACTTCGCGACAACTTCCAGGGGGGTTGTGTTTAATTTTGGGGTTGGAGTGAAGGTTAGAGCTAGGTATAAGGTTGGTGTTAGTGTTGACTGTAGTTGTAAGGGGTTGAGAGGTTGCTTTAGGAGTTAAGGATAGGACTGCTTGCGTTTCCATGGCCTCTCAGTCTCCTGCCAGTTGATTTCTTGACCTGGACGACACGGAAAGGAGCACTTTTACGTTTATCTCCTTCGGAAGACTCAGACAACCGGAATGGGCGACCGGTTTCGAACTTGGAAAGTAAAACGAGGCTTCTAAGACTGCGATGCCAGCATACTCTGCTATGCATGGCCAATGAAAACGAAGATGGAGAGGCAGGGATGGCGCAAAACCTTGAACGCATCCGAGGGGACGAACGCAATGATAACAAGTCGAAACTTTCAGACATGAATGTAAGCGAAGATGCGCATTCCAGATTCTTGTTGAAAGGAAGACGAAGGTACGATCGCTGGGATGGAAATGTATTGGTCTGAGCTGACAAAGAATGGCGTTCCGAAGAAATGCATAAACCGCTGCATACGTATGCGCTCATGACGGACAAACGAAAGAGAGACGTCAACGATTTGGCACTC
This sequence comes from Schistocephalus solidus, assembly GCA_017591395.1. Lineage (NCBI taxonomy): Eukaryota > Metazoa > Platyhelminthes > Cestoda > Diphyllobothriidea > Diphyllobothriidae > Schistocephalus > Schistocephalus solidus. Next base: position 49,840 of record WEDG01003743.1, on the reverse strand, counting down.
CCTATCGTACATAAAGAGGCAACAGAATGCATGGCGGCAGGGTTAAGTGTGGGCATCGCCCATGGACGGGCAGCTACCATGCGTGACATAATCATGAAGATGAAGGACCGACTGGACGCAGGCGAGCAACCGGGCGTAATGTATCAACTCCCTTGCCAAAATTGCCCTCGGCACTATACAGGCCAAACGGGACGACGCCTCAGCTCGCGAATGCTGGAGCACAAAAGGGCCCTTTGTCTCACGTGACCACCCACACGCTGGAGGAAGGCTATGAGTTCGACTTCGAGAGCATGCGGAGAGTGACGCGAACCGGTAACAGAACGGGGGAAAACTACTGGAGGTGTAGGTGTCTAACACCAAGTTAATCAGTAGACATATTAAGTTACCCCAGTGTTAGCACACGCAACGCCCACGCAGCCAGGTGACATGGCTCACATCGCCGTCAAGTCCGAACGCCGCCACCATGCCGTGAGAACTCGGTAAGTCAGGCGACGTGGACCCGACCCAGTCAAGGACTTATAGCCCCTCTCCCCATAGGCTTCTATATGTTGTTGCACTCCAGCAGTCTCTGATGCTGAACTCCTGTTCGAGTTTGAAAGCTTATGTTAATAAAATTTCTATCCCAGTGATCGTATCTTCGCCGTCTTTTCAACTTTTAGACATGTTCTTAGGAGACCCTGACTAGACTCTACAATGCATTCCTCAACGTGGATTAATGTTTACGAGACCTCATGCACAAAACGAGGACAAAATCACCGGGGTGTGGAGGGGGTGGTGGGTGGGAGGGTGGTTGGTCGAGGGTTGCCAAAATTGTGCCGGCGGACGCATTGGATTGGTCCGTTTTGCCCTCAAGTGTGGTTCGGTTTCTCGCAGAAGAATTGAAATCCTATGAATGCACCTGCAGGCATAAAATTATTCTGACATTGTGTTCCAATAGAGACCTAGAGAAAAAGCATTAGCATCTACATGGCAAACATTTGGAGGATTCTGTGGCATTAGGAAGAACTTAAGGAGACTGTAGAGGTACCCAAAACCACCGGTCGTAGCGTGAAGCATTAGCACGTGGTAAAAGTATAATCGATAACGTCAAACGCGGGCATGTAAAAAACGTTTAAAAGAAGAAAACCTTTTTCAGTAGTGTAAACTGATCCATAAAATGCGGAAAATGCCAACGAAAAGGAACGAGATTCAAGAAAGTTCTTGGAGGTTAATTGCACGAGGATGGAATGAGAAGAAACTTAATCAGCATCGGGCGAACATTAACAAAGGGTAAATTTTGATTTTCTGAAATAGCCTCTGTTTCATTGACCTCAGCTAAAATTACTGAACTTCTTTACTAAGTGTCAATTAGACGCAGTAGTAACTCGCAAGAATACCATAGCTAGTAATATTACCAACATATTGGAAGTGGCTCTCCATCGCTCATCAGCGAGATACAAATCAGGCACATACCTTTAATACTAAAGCGTGAGGGCATTTTTTTAATGGAAATAAGCTTAAATAAAATATTTTTTATGGAGGCTGAAATTAAAGCAGAAAATCCCTTCTTTTCTTACTGTAGGAATAGTAAAAATATTACAGATGCTTTCATTGTAAACACTAGAGGGATTGAAGCTGGTGAATTGAGTAAATAATAAAGCACTAGAAAAAGGTTACTGTGGGTGCAGACTGGCACCGAGACATCCAGCGCTAATCATATGACTTCGTGAATAATTGGCCTCATTTTCATGTGACCGTTTGGGAAGACGGTTTTATTTCATATTTATATTCATTTAAAAATAAGGGTTTTTCATATGAGATCTTCCAATTCCACAAAATACATGTACGCTATTAAAAAAATCTAAATTAAACCATGTGAAGACAAAGAACATAATTTACCCGACATGGTAATATCTACACTTTATATGTTACTTTAGTTTTTTCAGTGGGACCAGTTGGTCGCAAAATAGACAAACTGAGATTTATTGTGATTATACGCTACTTGTTAGCTGAACTTGAGGTTTTATTAAATTGATCTACCTTATTTCTGGTTTTTATAAAAATAATTGCGATAGAAAATTTCCTAGATAATTTTTGATTGACTGACTAACCAACCGTTCGGGAAGATAGCTTTATTTCGCACATTCTCTACGCATTTCCGTAGTTAGCATTTGAAAAACCTTCTTTTGACTGCATTCCTGCACTGCATTAACAAAAATCAGCGGTTCAGAGCGACATACATTGCGTCGCACAGGTAAATTTATTCTCCCAGTGAAACTTTTTTCACCGTTTACGTAAAAAAGTTAGTTTTGGGTCATCGCATGATGTCTTTACGGCTATCAGATTAAAGGCTATCAGATTTAAATTCCGAAAGTCATGCTTGATTAACGCAGCAATTTATTTTTTATTCGTTAATTTATTTTGAGACAAAATAGACCAATTTATTAGCCACCAAGAGCGTGGATACCAATTATTAACATCTGGGTTTAAGCTCAACTTCCTCCCAATTCAGCCACGAGCTCGGCCTGTCAGCTCCACCTTTGAGTATAAACGTCTCGTTTATGAAGTTATCCATCTTGATTTCAAAATATCACATGGGAAATCCGGTTTGCCTTGCATTTCGGGTCTCACATCCTTGTGGGCAGACGAGCATTGGATATTTTCTTACTTGTGAATTGTATGTGAAATTTAATTGGTTAGTAATTTAGTGCGGCAACTGGCATTATCATTGTTACCACGAAAAACGGTGCTAGACATTACTGGGACGCAGTCTAGTTACAGTTGCATTTTCAACACATCCGATTGTTTGCCCAGACTCACCTGGCAGTCAGGTTTTCGTGCACAACGTCTTGAGCAGGGAAAATCGGTCCTATTTTAAATATAAACAACACCTAAATTCCGAACAGATCCCTTCTGTAATCTACGTCAAGCACTTTGAGTACCTAGTGCGAAAGTTCTGAATTTCGAGCGAACACTTCCTGCACCATAAGCACCTGTTGGCTAGGACAAATCGCTACTTTTCGTAATACCTCAAATCGGTGCATTCCAGGATTGGTGCTGTGGTAAACGCTCCTACTAGTCTGCTGCAATCTCTGGAATCAACTCCAGCAGCAAAATTGCAATTCAATATGGATAACTGAATAAGATAGTCCTTCAAACAGTGACGGGGACCTAACGCTAGTATCCAGGCATATGAGGTGAAAAGTAAAGATTAGGGTCAAGGTTTTTGTTGTTGCTAGGTTGTGGATGAAGGCCTCATCGATCGGTTATGGGACTCACTCTAGAGCCATGCCAGTAACCACAGATCGGCTAGTGATACATACTGGTTGATATTACTGACAAAGACAAGGGAGGCTGGGATGATGAGTTCGGGCTTATTAGCTATCATCAGCCAGCCAAACCGAACCTCAGACGGTGCACTACCTGAGGCTGGCTGATAACGGCTAATAAGCCAGAAATAGCAATTCCAGTTTCCAGTTTGCCTGTACTACTAGCCCCTGTGTGACATCGGCTGGCGGGGCCCGAGAGTGAGCCCCAAGGCAGAACGGGACGAGTGGGTCTCGTAACTGATCGGTGATGAGTGCATGCGCAAACGCCAATATTCCCCATCTAAACCGGCAAGACAATGAGGTCCCGGCTCAATAGTTAGAATGTTGGACTTCTAATCGACAGGTCGCGGGTTCGAGCCTCGGGTGGTGCACCAACTGGGGGTTGGGTATGTCTGGTTGATGATGGCAACTAAGTCTGAAATGGCCAGTCCAGTCTCCCCTGTCATTGTTGGCAATGTTCATTTGTTATAGTTGGTTTTAGCGTTCGAGCTAAGAACCAGGAATATTTATCCTTCCTAGAAATTTGTGCCCGTCCAAACGTATTACCGGGTGGACGTGCATCCACCACTTGAGATAGCGGGTTTGTCATGGGTCGGTTAAAGTCTGGAATTTTTCCCATAACTTTGGCATTCACCTTTCCGTGTTTCTGAATGGGAAAGTTCCTAATTTATGAGTAAAACCACTGGTAAGACGGGCTGCAGCGCGCAAATTGCTTCAGGGACATCCGATAAATGCCAGTGCGTGCCGAGCTACACTAAAAGATGGGCTGAGACGTATGCATGCTTTAAAAACCTGATTTTGAAGCCAAAGCCTGTTCTGTGAGAGGCCTCCACGATGTTGCCTTTTTCGGGCTTTCCTGGGTATTTCCGAGTAGTAGTCATCGGAGCGTTTTTGCAATAGCGCACAGCAACCGAAACGATGTTATTTTCATTTCTATCCAAAATTCATAGCTAATGCTGTTTAGAAAACGAATACCTCTTCTGATCAGTTATATTTACCGATGTTGAAAACCTTACTTACTGCAGTAATCCAAAATGCAGTAGGACTTCGCTGCAGCCTACATGAAAACATTCACTAAGAAAATAGTTGTAGTTTGTCAAGCCGCAAATTATGGTCACGATGGAAAATATCATTGTCCTCTAAATCGATTTTTACTCAAGGAAAATGAAATTTATTTTACAAATTTACCTTCAACGACAATTATCCTTGAGGCCAATTTGTCTACACCTTGGGAAGGTTTAAGAACGATTTACTTAATTCGTGTATTTCGTTGTTTAGGTCACCTTAAAAAGGCATGTTTTCAGAGTTAAGGTACATCGTTTTAGGAAACATTATAAATTGCACACATACGAATGTTAAAAGGAATTCTTGGCCTTAAAACGGTAGAAAATGCTTTTAATTATTTCAAAACTTCAAGATATTTTTTTCCGGAAAGAAAACAGTTGAATGGAATTGTTGCTGATAAGCACATCTTTCATATAAATTTGACTCTGAAATTTACCGCAAAACAGAACAAAATATTAGGAAAAGAAGAATCGTTTTCCTGCATAGCAGAACAGCAAAACGTGGCTTACGAGAACGCCTGACCTCCTACAAAATTCCCAAAGGTACTGGAAATCAAATCCATTACGTGACATCAGCGATACTCGAGCTATGTAGGGAAATGTGTGTCGACAAAAATAGAGGAGATTTAGATGAGAAGTTGTAGCTTCTTGAATGTCCTCAGCCGACAATTCCATCGTCAGGAGCCTGGGTTCTTTAGTCATTGAGCCTTATATGTGCCAACTTCTTACAATTGACCCAAGGATCCGTTTTCTTAGCTGTTGTGGTCATTAATAATAGTAATGATGGAATGGCGGTCAGAGATTAGACTGCGACTGTGTGCAAGAACTCCAGGTCAAACCCCCCAGTTTGAACATCATAACTGATGGTGTCAGCTGTGTGCCCCACAGCAAGATGTGCTCAGGGGGCGAACCTCTTTCACTTATCTACGTACGGTGTAAGGTCAAGTTCATAAAGACTGGAACCAAGATCGGGCGCAATGCGACTACGCGTGCCACTTGCGTACGAACGTCACTATCGTGCGAATTAGACTATTCTCTATTAAAATTGGCAGGACTTGCCCCAATGACCCAATTTTTTTACGGGCTAACTGAATTTAAATGCACATTTCAATTTTTTTCAGTTTAGGTTTGCAGTCTCACGACTGTGAACAAAACTAAAGGCCGCTCCTGATTGACCATAGTCAGAACTTATTCAACGCAATAACATTCTCATCATCTTAGCGCCATAGGGATTCAGGCCACATCCACAGTAACATTTCGGAGACCGATCGCTGGAACAAGTGCTTTATTCGCCTGACGTTTCGGATTCTCTCTCGAACTCATCATCAGAGACAGTCGCACAAAAGAGTAAAAGGGGGCACAACGGGCGCAGTATTTATAGGGCGTGGTCCTCAGGCAACCACACGCCTACTATATTTGGCAGTCCTCGGGGTCCTTGCGGGGGGTCTTGGCTGATAGGATGATTGCTCGTCGGTCCGTGCTCGAGTCGTTACTGGCCAGGACTCCGTCACCCTTGTCGAGTTTTGGTGGGACGATTACTCGGCTATTTGGCCCGCAGTCACCCGACCGTCCACATCCTCCCCGCGTGGATGGTAATTATTTGCCCAGGCAAAATCGCAACGCATAATATGGAGGCGGAAAATGATTGCACCTGCTGATTGAATGCATACCTGAGAACCACGACTTAAGCAGCTCACGTCTCACGCGGTTGTCACCTCTTGCGAGAATTTTGGCCTCATATTTGAACAGCCCTATTTGATCCATCGAAAGGACGTGGTGAAGGCGCTGTCAGGGACATGAATTGCCAAATGGCTTTTATCTTGCGGTCGTAAAGCCGCCGAAGGCAAGTCTGACAAATGTACAGAAGTATGTCACGCAAGACCGAGGCTTAGGTTCTGGCGTTTTTGTGATCTGTGGAAGTTATTAGGGAATAACTCGTGTCACGCAAGTAACTACTGGCTTAACAGACACACGCTCAACCAATTTCTCATGGCCAGTGGGTACGATTTTCTTCACCACTTAAACGTCGGTTTTGACTGAAGCCAGTTTTCTCAGGGAGCGAGATTAGTAGATCTCGTATCCTTCTAGCTGAACAGACTTAATAACGTACTGAATGGTTCCGATCGCAGCCGATAGGACAACGGACCCATAGGTCAACTATAGAGCAGTTGACTTAAAACATCCTATAACCAAATAGTTTGGGTTCAACTTTGAGATTTTTCAACTACGCCGTCGTATATGACTGGATGATGACAGTTAACAAACCAGAAATAGCCGTCTATTTTGTCCATTCTCATTCCTGTCTGATTTCGGGCACTAGGCCACAGCCTACGATGGCGTACAGATTGATCTTGAAGACGAAACTGGATGAATATGTTCCATTATCTTAAGGGACTACAGGGTGTGCCCTTCACGCCTCCCATAAGACCTGAGGATTGACTAGCCACTAACGCCGCTCAATATTCGATTGAACGGATGATCGGGCATTATCGGAAAATTCGAAGTGGCGCAGCCAAACCTCTCGCATCCAGGACCGGACGAATGAACGCCCAAGCTGACCCTAGGGGAGGGGGGTAGGCACCAACGTCGGCATCAAGTTTTAGCCGAAAGGTGCTATTGTAAACGCCAGGCAGGTGAACATTGAATGCCACATCCTCTCAAACTTACGACGGTTTATGTAAAAAGAAATCCTTGAACTGCCTTCCACCTAGTACGGTGGAGCTGTCATTAAATGTAAACTAAAATTCTAAAATATGTATTTGCTTTCAACAGATTACTTAATCAGCGTTGTAATACTAATTTTTAGGCAACTTAATTTCCAGGTACTTCTGTCACGGCATATCCCGACCGCTGCGAAAATTCCCATTAGATAAAAAAAGTACCAATTATAAAGTATGACATTTTCTTATGGATTTTAGATGACCTTATAAATTTTAATATATTTTATAGAATGCGTGCTTGAAGAGAGTCCATTTTGTGCTTATTTGGTAGCCAATTTCGTCTCCTTTAAATTCTTAACCTAAAGAAATGGTGGCAAATGACAATTACCTCTCCTAAGGGGTCGTATCATGCGATTTTCTGATGCTGCTTGTAAAGTAAGCATCATTTTTCACATCTAGTGCAGCTTTTGATGAGCCGTATACGAGGTCATCTTAATAGAATCTGGAAATGTATGATTTTTAGTTGCATGTAAAGTCTGCTACCAAACGAGGCAAGAAGGAATTTTTGCTTCCTTCAATAAAATATATTTGCATTTATAACCCATCGACAATCAAGGGGAAAGCATTTAGACTTCTTAGGTAGTCATTTTTAACAGAATGCCGTTTGTACTCCTAGCCGGAAAAACTCGTTTGAGAGACAATATTCTGCTTTGACTGAACTGTTTTAGGATTATGGTGTACGATAATATTTAAATCCACTGAAGGTAGTCTTTTATAACTCAAAATGAATTTTAGACTTTTGAGCAACATTTCACGAGATAGCAAATTTACTGTGAAGCCAATAGTCATGCTTTAATTAGTTCAGGCATCTGCGCATGAAACTCTTGCCTTTCGGTCACCACTAGCCCATATTAGCGGTATGCGTTTGTCCTTTCTTGTGCTCCTTTCGGCTGATATCCATTTAACTAGTCGCTCAAAGTGAAAAAGTTTCTCTGCCTCCCTTAAGTAGAGACCTGGTGTAGTAAATGTGGCAATTCGGGACAACAGCGGTTTGCTTCAGTCTTGCAGCAAACATTTCCTGTTGCGGAGCGTGGATTTATTATTTTCCGCAGTTCGACTTGACGAAAAAAAAAAAGATATTTCGCACTTACTACAACCTACTGACTCTGTCAAACGCCTGTCAAATAACCGAAAGCGTGTTTAACCGGAGGTCCCGCGCGAGCACACTGCGGCGTCACTTGGCCGCCATAGCTTAAATTACACATGCTGAACCCTCGTAAATCAGGGCACAACTGTTCTAGGACGTCGTTGGTGAAACATGTGTCCACGCGTCTTACTACAACGCAGGTGAAAGCATTCGCTTTTGTATCAAAAAGCCCTCGTGCTGGCGCCTCTACAAAATCAGCCATTCATGACGCTCCGTTGCTGGCTGCCTGCAGTTTCGAGTGCATTGCTTGGTTCGGGCGGCCCAACGAACGTAGTGCGAAGCTTTTGTCCAAGTTGAAAGCAATTTTCACCCGTCTCCTCAGTTGGCTTTTAATTACTTACTCGGGATAATTTATTGAAACAAACCTATTTCATGTGTACGGAGGAGCCACCACCGTGTCGTCCTACAACGCGTAACTCTAGTCACTTCACTTATGATTTTGTTGTTTCCTGACTGATTATGTAGCTGGAACCCAGCCCGTGGCACGCATAACGATGAGTTACTATTTGTAAAGCACAAAAACGGAAGGAACTGTAACCGGATTTGTAAACGGCATCTTCTGATGTGGCATGGATCGCATTATTTTATCCAACAAAAGGTTGTAGGGCTGTTCTTCCAGAAAACCACTGAAACGCGGTTCGCAATTAGGAGAGGCACGGCAAGTCAGTTGTTCGTGAACCGTGCTCCGTGGGCAATTTCCAGCATAAATTTCGTTTTCAAAGCAAGGATTGTGTTTTAATCTAAGAACACAGAGTGAATGCGAACATGTCTTTAGCAGCTTCTTCTTCATTCTGAACATTAGTTGAGTCCTATTATCTCCAACAGAATAATCGCAAAGTTGCAAAATCCTTAATGAAGTCTGGCATCGAAGTCGGGGTAGGGATTCGACCGTCACACTCTCGTACCCCACGGAGGAGACGCAGCACCGAGGAGTAGAATGTGAAGTAATTTATGGGTAGACAGAATTCGCAGCATCTACCGCACTCAACACTCCCCACCCACCTTGTCCAGATGGGATGACAATGTTAAGATGACAGAAGGTGAGCGTAAGCGCAGTGAGTAACAAAGCTAAAGCGATGGTGCATATGTGTCACACACGACAGTTCGACCGTCGAATTCGACGAGGTCAACCGTATGCTTCACACCAGGTGGTGCAGGGACGGTGACTTGCGCGTGAATTAGTTTTAAGTGATAGTAGCCTTGCGCTGCAGCTACCGCACACTCTCCTCCTCCCCCACCTGAGCCTGGGGTGAAGACAGAGTCAAGAAGACCGGAGGCGGGAGAGGGTGCATGTGGCTGGCGCGGCCGAAGCCGCCCCTGGGTGTACCCCCACACCTGACTCGGATCCCACGGAGTGGGAGTGCCATAAAGGCCACATTAAGAAGAAGCCATTGCAGCCTGACTCTGAGTCTGCCAGTCAGCCACTCAACACAAAACACACCTTGGGCCGATCACACGGTCCGAGTTTGCCCGTCAGTTGGCTACCTTCCAAGCCACGGCTTTTAGCGCACTGTGATAGTTTCAAGCACGTCAGATTGTTTATTGTGAGGAAAATGTGCTGAGCTGTTGACCTCACTCTCTCTCCCACCCTCATAATCAGACCACCATCCGAGTCAGGCAGTTGTCTGATGTGGGAGTGGGCGCATTGGCTGACAGGTCGGCGTACCCGTCTTCGCGCGCCACAGCATGACCTGGCCCCCATAACGCGCACACCAGGATTCACTAAATCAGGGGATATGGAGGAGCCATCGCCGTCTGACTCCCAGTATACTGATCAGCCACTCGACACACACAGCACATACACTGGGCCGACGGCGTGGTCTGGTGTAAGCGTCAGATTGGCAGCCTTCAAAGCCACGGTTTCTAGATAAACGTGCTATTCTCCTATACGTGATGATCGTGCGGGTGTAGTTTATCTATTGGTGTAGGTAGTGTGCACTGATGTGGCTTAGCCTCTGGTTGTTTACTGCAGGTTGTCGTGGAGGCGCATGTGTCCTAATAGGCCCATGCGGTGTAAATGTGAGGGAGCAGTGAGGGCCGTGGAGGTGGGCGGGTTGAATGTATGTCAGAGCCGCAGGTACTGGTTCACCAGCCTCCGTGCGATGGATTCGCAGGTGACCGACCAGACCGATGCGTAAGTTGAAGTTGCGGGCGCATTGGGGGCAGGAGAAATCGGTAGAGGCTGGGGTGATGTCATTCATGGTAGTGGGGGTGGAAGTTGTGGTAAGAATGGCAGGAGCGGAGGGTGTGAATGATGCATCGGTGTTGTTGGCATTGCGGTGAATTCCACTGTCATGGATGCGCATGTGACCGAATAGGCCCATGCGATGAGTGAATGCGCGAGGACATTGAGGATAGTGGAGGCGACGATCTCTGCTGTGTGTTGGTGCTCCAGGCACTGGTTCACCAGTCTCTGTACGATGGATTCGAAAGTGACCGACCAGGCCAATGCGTGAGGTGAATGTGCAGTCGCATTGAGGAGAGTTTAGGAGAGAGTCCCCATCGCTGAGGGTGGTAGTGGCGGTGGTGGTGGTTGTGGGGGTAACACGTGCTGAGCATTGTGAGGTGGTCTCGATGATGGTGGGACTAATGGAATTGATGTCAGGGTTGAGGGTGGGGGAGTCCGAAGGAGGGTTTACAGAAGTTGACGTAGAATTTTGAATTGTCGGATTGTTGATGCATTGCGTCCGAAGATGTCCGACTAGGCTGATTTGCGCACGGAAGGTGCGGTGACAGCGTGGGCGCTGGTGACTTTCGTGCCGCTCTTTTAGTCTTGGCAGTGGCGATCCTGTTGGCCTCATAGATTACTAAACCAGTCTTCATGGATCTTCTCCATGCCGGTCTATCCGAGGTGAGATCCACCCTGGTCGCCGGGTTGATTTGCAGTTGCTTCAGCAATTTCTTAAAAGTGTCATTGTAGCGTCGTTTTTGACCTCCCTGTCGTCGAGCGCCCATAGCGACATCTCCGTAGAAAAGTCGTTTGGGTAGTCGCTCGTCGTCCATTCTTACCAGGTGACCGCTCCATCACAGTTGCACTTGCCTCAGCATGGCGTGGATGCTGAGGATTCCGGTCCGCTCTAGGACTTCCGTGTCCATGATCCTGTCGTGCCATCTCAGCTTCAGTATTCTGCGGAGGCAGCTGAGATGAAAGTGATTCAGCTTCGTGGCTTGGTTCGTGTAGACGGTCCAGGTTTCCGATCCGTAAAGGAGTGTAGACAAGAAGACGGCCTTTTACCTCTTCAGTTTGGTGTTCAGGTGAATACCATGGCGATTTCACACGGAGGCCTGCAGCCGGCCGAAGGCCTGACTTGCTTTGGAGATCCGTTGGGCAACCTCGTCATCAATTCTCGTGTTGCGCTACATCGTGCTTCCTAGATAAGCGAAGGTTTCCACGTTTTTGAGTTGAGCACCGTTGACATTGATTCGAAGAGCATAGTATTCCGCGCTGGGTGGCGGCTGGTGCATGACAACCGTTTTGGCTGTACTGATTGTTAATCCAGCCGAGAACATGAGACTGAAGAGGGTGGGGGCCAGTACGCAGCCCTGCTTCACTCCGTTGGTCACTGCGAATGCTTCGGATACCGTCCCGTTGTCAGTGACGCGCGCCGTCATCCCGTCATGAAGCTGACACACCATATCCATGAACCGCTCAGGACAATCAACTTTCTGCATGACTTTCCACAGTTCGTCTAGATTCACCGTGTCAAAGGCTTTCGTAAGATCCACGAAGGTAGTGTATAGATGAGATCGCATCTCCTGGCACTTCTCTTGTAGTTGGCGGGCGGCAAAGATCATATCGGTTGTTCAGCGGTGTCGGCGGAAGCCACATTGGCTTTCCGGGAGCAGGCCTGCTCTAGGTGACCGTTCAGACGATTGAGAAGGATACGGGCGAAGATCTTCCCGGCGAGGTTGAGCAACTAGATGCCTCTGTGATTATCACAGAGTTGCCGGTTCCCCTTCCGTTTGTAGAGATGGACGATGGTCGCGTCTTTGAAATCCTGAGGAACTTGTCCTTGGAGCCACATCAATTGGGATTCCAAGGGGGCCATATGTAGAAGGAATAATTGTAATCTAGTTCTCAGTTCTCTAGTCACGTACTCAGCTTTAGCAGCGGGTTAAACCGTAAGCTGGTAACCTTACAAGCCACGCCTCTTTGCTCGTCGTGAGCATCTGACATCTTACAGGATGGGTGGAGCTTATGAACCGGTAACCGCCTGGCAGATCGCAAAAGAACCTGACAAAGAATGCCGATGGAGAATATAGGCCTAGCACACTTGCTCCGCAGATCTAAACTACGTTCATGCTCAAGTGACTGCTTACCACAATATCTAACTTTAGGCCTACCAATTTTATTCAAAATGTCAGCTCTTAGGAAGAGTTACGTTCCTGTGAGAAAGCCTAAGAAATAATATTTTGACTGCTGTCCTGGACTGATGTCCTTCGGGCATCGCATGTCTCTTTATAGGCCTGTACTCTCTGCATTATTCCGCGTTCGCGGTTCGGGTCCTTAAGCGCGATGAGTAACAGTCAGTAGACAACATGACTGCGCCTCTAGCCAGACCATTTTTCAAGCCAACCAAAGCAGGATTTTAATACAGACCGTCTTTTATTGCCTTTGAGCAGGAATTTAATATCGTTTTTAGCACCTACTCGGGGGCAGGGGCGTGGTAGTGGGGGTGGTGGTTGTGGTGGTGGTGGTGGTGGTGGTTGCAGTGAAGGAAAATTTTCAGTCCTAACGAAAATCTTCGCAACGAAAATCTTCAGTCCTAAGAACACAAAGGTTAGTGTCTGCCCGAAATACCCTTACGCCTTTTGCCTAGCATGCAGTTGTAGTATTTTAAGCCAGATCGCAACGAGCCTCAAAGCTAAAGGCGACATTTTAGTTCATACTTAAAATATTCAGGTACTCGTTCCAATAAGTACTAAGTTACACCCCAAGTAATGCCGAGTTATACCCAAGAGTACCAAGATAGCTGCTTAGACCTTAGTTTCAGCCCACAATTTTAACACTACTTTAGTCTTATTTCGAGATTTCAGTGTATTCCCGAAATCTCATTATTTTCTAAGAACTTGTCTGCGTACTATTCCACGTGGCATTGTGCGGATTGTAAGTCTAAGGTGCGTTGTTTTTCGATGAGTGACGTAAGAGTTTCCAGTCAAACAAACGTTTGCCACTATTTCTAAATTGACATATATTCTGCCCTTTATATATGCTTTTGCGTTGGATAATCATTCAGAAAATGCCTTCAACAAAGAGCCAGTTTTTTCATAAAACTGGAGTGGAAAATGGATGAAGCTTTTTACGTAATTTATTCGATTAGTTATATCATGAAATCATTTTTAAAAAACTGCGCAGTTCATTCTGCTGCCTGCTGAATATTCTCCATATAGTAAAACCGCATAAAAATAGTGCCAGGAATAACAACCAATTGATTCTAATCAGCTGATAATGGACATTCTAGGACAAGCAAATTGATGGTACACATTATTGGAATGCGATGTTGTCGATTCGTTCATCGAAGTGAAACATTCTAGAGTCACGCTTCCAGGAAAACCTCCATCTCAGTTTGGGCAGCGTGTTAATGTAAAATAAGAGCCAAACTGCTGAGTATTCAGCACGTCAAGAATCCGGAGCACGGGTGAAATTTCGGCAATTAATGTCTGAGACACGGACTAGCGAAAGCTCACAGCGATCAAAGGGGGAGGGAAAATGCTAATGGGATTAGGCATTTAGGGCATAGTACATGCCTCCTCTAAGTACTACTCTCCTTGCACCTCCATTACCGCTATGTAACTTACGATGGATTGGAACGAGAATCCGAGGGGTCTGGCCAATGAACATGATGTTCCAGCAATCGCATATTCGTCGTCTTCTAAACTGTTTCCTGCAACTCGCCTCTTTGCTTATACTGGCAAAATGGGATTACTTGCGGGATGGACCGACTTGGAAGCGCCATCTTCACTCGCTCCTCTTAGGCCGGCACTCGCTTAGTGGTGAGGATTGAACATGAGAGCTGCCTTCAGGGGTTTAATCTCAGTTTTAGCAACCTGGGAGGATCTGATATGCAAGACGAAGGACCCAAACTAAGGCTCCCTATAATACTAAGGACTTATGTGTTAGTTTCAGTAGAGCCTAGAAATTGCATTCGGTTTCCGTGTTTTTAGCCCGTTTACTGTCTACTTCAACACCGCATTTCCATTCGTGCTCTTTGTTCTGTAGGCCTTAACGGAGTATTTAAACAAAATTCTGGGTTACATTCCTGTTTTTAATATTTATTTGTGAATGCTTTGTTCTAGAGTTGCCTGGTGTCTCATCCATTAAACCTCTTTATACCACTAGTCTCGGTTTGGAGTTGCTCCTTGGATACTAATCAAAGTAGCATCAATAGTTTTCATGAATAGGAATACGTCACGGCGGCTAGCTAACGCGCTCTATTTCCACGTCAGAATAACTCAACCAAGAAAATACTTCGACAAGTGGCCAAAAGTAAGAGTACTGTTTGAATCTTAACTGTGATGCCTCTGTGTCGTATGTGTACAATGACGAACAACCCGTCAATTACAGTACACCAACTGGGCAGATGAATATTGCCAGCAAAGACAAGGGAGACTGGAATAGCCGTTTCTGACTTATTAGCCATCGTCAGCAAGTCATACCCAACGCCAGGTTATGCACCACCCGAGGATCGAACCAAATACCCCTTGATCAGAAATCCACGGGCTCGTTGTCTTGACGGTTTCGATCGGGAATATTGACTGTCTTCGTTAATGAAAGCTCACTGATAGCTAACGAACTCACCTGTCCCTTTTGTCTATTGCTGCTGGAGAGAACCTCAAGACAGAACAGGACAAATGAGTTTCGTTAGAGATCGGTGAATTTTCATCAATGAATGCAATTGCACCAACTGTTAAAAATTGTTTTAATAATGCATTAACCTGTAGATTGCAAGAAGTGATGTTCCGAGTAACTTAATTTTGTGCATTTACTGCAGAAATCTTGTTAAAAATGCACTTCAAGGCTACCGAAGAGATAGTTTAAAATGGTGAAATACAACTGCACAGAGACTATGTGAAGTGGAATTGAACAGAACCCCCCTTGGCAGAGTCTACTTCGTTTTGGATGTATCAGTCAAAGTTTACCCTCAGATGAGATGAGCAAGAAAATTCAGTAAAAATGAGACATAAATGTACTACATTATTGCTGAAAATCAACAATTTGCAAGATACAACTGCCTAAGTAATTAGAATTTGATTTTTCGGCATAATAAGAGAAACCTTTTATACCTTTTTACTACGGCTTTACAACTCCGTACTCTCATCAACTGACTCAAACCCTTTGTTGCAGCTTATCCACGTTGAAAGACAAGGGAGACTGGAATGGACATTGCTGCGATGGTGTGTGCGCCTCTACCATTGTTACTATAGTCGATCGTAACCACCAATACAATGCTCAATAGGTCGCAAGTTAAGCGCCAGGTGCCGCAACACTTGGGGTATGTATGGCTGGATGATGAGGGTTACTAACTCAGAAACGGTCATTCCAATCTCTCTCATGTTTGGACTGGGCAATGTCATTCTGGCTATATCATAAGTCAGTCCCGTAATCGATGGGTGAGCACCCATCTACCAGTATCCGCTTCTTATCTTACTTTTGTATCCAATTTTATAGTAGTTTTTCAATTTATCCTATTATGCATATTCTAATTAAAATTCTTTATTTTTACACTGAGATGCTGTGCTCTTCTGCTGCGAGTTTCACCTGCAAACTTCATTTCTCATTTTAAGTTCACTTTATGAATTTCCACCGAATTTTCTTCAGCATAACAATGGAACTTATTTGACCGTGCCCAGACTCCAAGCAGACCTGTTAGCCCAGAGGTCAGAATCTGGAGCCAAGTTGCTGTCGAAGCCACTCAAACCGTTGGAGTCCTGGACTCACTTAATTCTCCGTGTTACAGCGGCGTGACGTATGACCACCTAAAAAGGACATGGGGTCAGGAACCAACCCGCCGGCTTTAATTAGCTGTCCGTAAGGAAGAGAAGAGAACGTGTATCCGAGTCTTAAAGCTATCACCAACCCTAACGTAACACTAAACTGTTACCTTAATTTTAACCCTAACGCTACCTTTAACATAACCTCAAACGTAAACCTAATTCTAAACTTAGTCCTAATCCTCTTCGTAATCCTCAACATGAATTGGTGGCGGTTGATAAGAAATTCGCTCACTCCTGTTGATTGAACTGCATCTGTATAGGCCGAAGGGGGCAGTTAAACGCGTCAACTTAACGCACGTACTTCGTGCCGTCCTCGTCTCATAACCATATTGGACCTTGTGACTTGTGCCAAAGTCTCCCGTCACTGTTTTTTACAAAGTGGTCTCCGATACCATCACTACGCCCACGGCAGTTGACTCTTCCGCCCGCACGCCCCACTCCAACTCCCACTTACCAACCATTCACTCCTTCTAGTTTGCCAAGCGCCAGGACAGCACACGGCGTAGGTACTCGGCAAGGCGATCACCACACCCGTCCTCGCGTTCTCACCCTCCTTCCTCACCCCCAACCGGCCTCCGCACCCACGCTGTGATGTGCCACTATCATAACCGGCAGGCCAAGACACAACACTTATCGGTCGGTGATCCATCTCTCTTCTTTTATTACCTCATTTATGGCTCTTCCACTTCGCGATCACAGATGCGGGTCGCCTTTTATCGTTGCTTCAGATAGCAACCCCCCCCCTCTAATCCCATTTTGCTTCCCCCACCCCCGCCCATACAAGAATGCCATAAGCTGTGTCGATTGCTGTCAGCGGATTGACAAACATAGATAAATGTGCGGTTGCTGAGGGTTAACATCTTCACAAAACTGAAAACTCGGCGGTCAGCATGCATAAGACTCGGAGTGGCATCAATTTGGTTTCTTCGACGCTCTGTTCTTTCTAACTTGGGTGCAACTTTAGGTTTGCTTCATCTTTTTTGTTTGCACACACTCGAGGAAAGGACGCTAACCATTTGACAGTTCGACAATCGTAGTTCGAGGATGGGCACCGTATGCTTCGAACCATGATGGTGCAGGGACGGTGACTTGTTCATGGATTAGTTTTCAGTGATAGTAGCCTCTCGCTGCAGCTACTGCACACTTTCATCCTCCCCCGCCTGAGCCCGGTTTCATGACGGAGTAACGAAGAGCGGAGGTGGAAGAGGGCGCAGGTGGTTGGCGCGGCCGGAGCCGCACCTGGGCGTGCCACCACACCGGACACATTAAGAAGGAGCATTTGCAGCCAGACTCTCAGTCCGCCAGTCAGCCACTCCACACAAAACACACACTGGGCTGACCACGTGGTCCCGTCAGTTGGCAACCTTTCAAGCCATGACTTTTAGCACATCGTGAGACTTTCAAGCGCGACAGATTGTTTATAGGGAGGAAAATGCACCGAGCGTTGACATAACTCTCTTCCCCTACAATCAGACCACTGTCCGAGCCAGGCAGTTGTCTGATGTGGAAGTGGGTGACATCCATATACAACAGGCAACATCGATTAGTGAGGAGGCTTGTAGTCCTCAATCTGCTTCATAGATTGCTGCACCAGTCTTCGTGGTTCTTCTCCATACCTGCCTATCCAGGTCGTGGTCCTCCCAGGTCACCGGGTTGATTTGCAGTTGATTCATAGATTTCTACAAAGTTTCCTTGTAGCTTTGTATTTGATCTTCCTGTCAGCACGCACCCGTAGCGACATCTCCGTAGAAAATTCGAAGGTCAATGTAGGCTTTGTGCAGTCAATTCTTCTTTGCGAGTAAGTTGCTGATGTTGGCATCATTGTCATCAAAACAGTCCTGGTGTTGACGGCGTGCGCGTCCGAGAACTTCGAGGGTGGTAGACTGGATGACGTTTCGCAGTTGAAACCATCTTTTATCCACGGTGGCGTTATCATCTGGAGCCTGCAGGTCCTCCATTTTCTGGGTTATTTGGTTGCTGAAATCAAAACAATGAGCAAGCAAATTTAAAAAAAGAGTATTTAACTTACCTGACGGTCACTTACCTTTGGGCCGTCGTTAGGTTTGAAGTTGGAGCCTCACCTGGGAAATGGCGAGGTGGTGATCCGTCCAATCATGAGCATCGAGGATCACCTTTGTTACCAGCACGTCCTGTGGATCTCGCCTCAGCACCTGCCAGCGCCGTAATCGAGGGTGCATCCTCACGGCCTTCTCCCGCGTCGGAAGGCGGAAGAAGGTGTTGGTCCGCAGGACGATGGTCGCGTCTTTGAAATCCTGCGGAACATGTCCTTGGCGCCACATCTTCTGGAAGAGTGTTTTGAGTTCTGCCATCAGCCGTGGCCCACCATGCTTGTAGACTTCCTGTGGGATTGCGTCGGATCCAGGTGCTCTACCGCTGGAAATCTGCTGCACGGCCCGGATGGTTTCTGGTAGGGAAGGCGGCAGATCCAGGTCATTGTTCGTGTCCACTTGCGGGAGCAGGTCAATGGCAGCATCAGAGATGGCTGATGAGCAATTAAGGACACTTTTGAAGTGCTCGGTCCAGCGCTTCAGAATTTGAGATTTCTCTGTCAGCAGTGTTGTTCCGTCAGAGCTGAGCAGTGGTACGGTCCCCTTGATACACAGACCGTAGATGGCCTTGATTGCTTTGCAGAAGTTTTTCATTTCATTGCGGTCCGCACACCCCTGGATTTCCTCAGCCTTTCGGATCATCCAGGCATCCTGCATCTCCCGTAGCCGTTGCTGTACAAGGCGCCGGCATCTGAAGAAGGCTGCTTTGGTGGCGTCTGTCCGAAGGTCCATGTAGGCTTTGTGTAGTCGATTCGTCTCCGCGAGTAAGTTGCTGATGTCGGCGTCATTGTCGTCAAACCAGTCCTGGTGTTTACCACGTGCGCGTCCGAAGACTTCGAAGGCAGTGGACTGGATGACATTTCGCAGTTGACACCGTCGTGTCTCCACGGTAGCATGGAGCATGCAGATCCTCCAGTTTCTCGGTTATTTGGTTGCTGAAATCAAAACAGTGAGCAGGCAAATTTATTAAAATAGTATTTAACTTACCTGGCTGCCTCTTACCTTGGGGCCTTCGTCGGGGTTGCAGTCGGAGCCTCATCTGGGAGATGACGAGGCGGTGATCTGTCCAACCATCCTCATCGCGGATCGCCTTGGTTACCAACACGTCCTGTTAATCTCGCCTCCGGGCGAGAACATAGTCCAGCAGATGCCAGCGCCGCGACCGAGGGTGCATCCACGTGACCTTCTCCCGCGTCGGAAGGCGGAAGAAGGTGTTGGTCCGCAGGAGACGCTCTTCCGCACACGTTCGCAGAAGAAGGAGGCCCTTATCGTTACAGCTACCTATACCGTGGTGACCCAGCCCTCCCTGCCAGGCAGCGTGGTCCGTCCCGACGACGCGTTGAAGTCACCAAGGACAATTACATTTTCCGCCTTCGGCACAGTCGCCAGCAGGGTGTGCAGGTCCTCGTACAATTTGTCCTTCGTCGCATCAGAGATCGTCATTGGGGAGGCATAGGCGCTGATGAGGGTGCGAACTTGTCTTACCGAAGAGGCAGGCGGGGGCTCATCAGGCGATCATTGACACCCTGTGGCAAACAGGGCAGACGTCCCACGATGTCGCTCCGGATGGCAAACGCGACACCAGCGTCGCGTCGCTCTGCCTCTGGCCGGCCGCTCCAGAAGAAGGTTTAGCCGGCACCCACCTACTCCAGCTGACCCTGTTCAGAGAATCGGGTCTTGCTGAGAGCAGCAATGTCCACCTTGTAGCGCACCAGTTCCCGAGCGACAAGCGCCGTCCTCCGTTCCGGTTGGTTACTCTTTGGATTGTCTAAAAGGGATCAAACATTCCAGGCTGCTAATGTGAGCGGACTCACCCGAGCAGCCCGGAGGGTATGGCGTGGGGATAGGGACGGGGGTATTGTTATTTGTTTAAGTTTTACGCCCACTTATTTTGCGATCTGCGAGCCGTCGCCGACTGTACTAGACGTGGGTTCCAGCATTTGTTTAGGGCACCTTTTCTAGCCCCTTACTCTGTGAGGAGGCAAGCAGTTCCGTCCCTAAATAGGGCTGCGTGGACATCCCAGACGGCTTTTGAATTCCAATATGGGTCACGGTTTTGTTTTAGTGGGAAAGTGACACAATTTATCCTTTGCCATCTACGGGGTTGCTGTTACGCCCGCCATAAGACTTTTTGAGAGGGGAGGGAGGTGGGAAGTTCGGGAGTCAGTCATACCGGGTGTGGAGGCACATACAGCACCGGAGACCATCACCTGATTTAGCCAACCGGTTGTGACGCTTGTTTGGAATGCGGCCGCTGGGAAGAGTCCAGCTACGAGGAACCACAGGTGAGAGTTGGGTACCAGTAAGAGGCGGCCATAAGAACATTCACCACCTGTACGAGACAAAGGGAGTGAACAAATGCTATCTGTATGGTGCTTACCCTCTAAACCCCGTTCGCCAATCAGATTATCAGATGTCATTTCCCTCGCGCCTTGGGCCAGCACTGATGCAGGGAGACTGTGATGATCGTTTCTGCCCCATTATGTATCATCAGCTGGCTATAAAAATTAAAAATGCGGTAAGGATGCCGTTAACACGATAATAAGCTAAACCACTAACTTAATCATGAGCCGAACCTCAACCTTGACTTCAATTTCAAACTAAAAACCTTACTCTAAACTAATTTCTTACCCAAAAATTTAATCCTAAAATATTTTTTTGGAATATAGTGGAAAGCTGCACTTATTGTAGGCATTTCCTTTTCCCGTGTCCTTTTTGTGTGGCCATACAAGGCATCCGTACCCAGAATGGGATTCAAACCCGAATTATTTGTTCATTAAGCGCTTTTATGTTCAACACTTTACCAGTGAACCAAGAGCCCACTGTCTTTGTCAATTGATCTTTCAAGATAGTCTAGCTGTCATTCTAGTTTTTTGTTCATCAATAGTACCTATCGTCTTAACTGTAACGATGACACATGCTGGAGATGGAGACTTATAGGCCCTTGGCTTTCCAGCCTAGTTCATTCTTGAGAACTATACAGGATTGCTTCGCCTGATGCTCAGGTGCTATGGTACCACAAGGGTGACTGCCCCCTATCGTGACCATGGTTTGATGACCACCGTTAGAGACGTTAATCGCTGAAATGGTATCATCCGTGTTTGCCTATGGTGGTGTTTATTGCTACTTGGTCATCCGGTTCACCACCACTGGCGTTGAAACAGTGTTTGCCTGCTTGACCCCCTCCCCCCCCGAGCGACTAACTACTTGGCCAACTAAAGTCTCAGCACCGAATATGGGGTGGGGAGTTCACTGCACCCGTTAAAAGACTGGAGGGCCGTAAACCCCGACTCCAGGTGGTTAGTGTCTCACGCAATTTCTTGTTACTTATCTCACATTTAGGAAGGTAAATTGTCCACTACTCAACTGAATAAGCATTCAGTATAATCGATTTATTTCCCAGCTGGTGGACAGCTGGTGGACAGCGTTATGCATTCTGACTTGAATGAACTCGTGGATTAGCCGGTAACGTGTTCATAAAGGCGCCTGACCTGGCAGTCCTCCCTTGTCAATTTTCCTTTATGACGTAAAGAAAGAATCGAAATTGGCCTTATCAGCACGCGCCGTTCAGACTGCGTCTGTAGGTAGAAAAGGGAATGAATTCTTTGCAAACCGCTAACAAATTCTGTTTGTGGACTGAGCACACAGCGTGTGCGTGTGTAAGTTCCTGGCCGTTCTCTGAGCCTCTTTTTCTGAGGAGGTAATTAAAGGCTAGTATTGGTTTCTTTCCGTTGGAAAGCCGCTTTGTCTCGAATGCCTATTTTTACTTGGTTTCAGTTAGTTGCCGCAACCACGTAGGGGGTGTGAATGGAAACTTCTAAATCGAATCTAAAGATGGTTTAGATCAAGGAATTGGTAAGGATGCCTTGTATAGAAACGAGAACCGCCCATATATAAAGGCGTCTGTGCACTAACCACCAGTGAAAAATAAGGTAGGATGTAGGTTAAGGTTAAATTTAGGCTAACCGTTAAGTTTCTTTGGGTGCAAGTTTAACGTTAGGGTCAGGGTTCGTTTAGAGATAAGGATTAGAGTTTAGGTATGTTAGTGCTAATTTCAAAAACCAGGACTCTGGAATATTTACCCCAGCTGGACTATATGCGCAGGGCCATTCTCATTACTTCGGTGGGGCGTTCCTAGGTCTGTGTCCATGTTTACGCGGTCATATCGTGCTTTTCGTGTACTCTTTCTCAACGTCTATGGACCAACGAAGCTTAAAGATGATTAAAAATGCAATGCGAACAACGTCGACAGAAGCTTAGCAGATTCTTGTCATGGATCGCGTTATTGCAACTGTTGTGGTTCCCACCCACCCGGCTCCGATGTCAAGACACTGTCAAGATGACCGAAGGTGGGTGATGATAAAGTGGTTGAGAAAGTTAAACGGCGCCTCTACGCGTGCCATGCACAATTTCTCCCAACGGAGTGAAGAGTGGAGAAAGGGGCGAAAATGAATTTCATGTGAGCCATAGGAAATGGCAAGCGCAGATGCTCTAGAGGATGTTAGGATGGCATCGACTCTGCAATTAACACTTACAGGATCCTGGGTGGTGTGAAATCGAAAGCTTATAAGCACCTGCAGACTTCACATGATGCTGATTGAATCATTCAGTGAATAGGTGTCACACCAAAAATAGGGAAGTGAAGGTAATGGGGCATGGTAAAAATGGCGTAGAGCTACCACTCATTGAACAGATTTCTATTGAAATACGAGTTCGCATGTTATCCAAAATACTAGGCAAAGCACATATTGGTAGTCTCCACTTTCTGAAATTAAAACAAATAAGTGGATGCAAGAGAGTATCAAAAAATCGTAATGTTATGAATAAACCATTAAAACCAAACTGAAAGTCAACTGATAAGTAAAGCCTACAAATGACTGCGTTGTGTTGATTTAAAATTTCGGAGATGCCTAGCTATCCTCATCTATCCACCTACTTTAGACAAGGAATTGCCGAGGATCTGATAGAGGGCGTACGTCCCATCACTAAGACTTGGAGGCCGCGCTTTGAGAGCTACGGGTGTTGCGATGTAATCACCTCTTAGGGACCTATTACGAATCTCAGAGACAAACCCGCGTGCTCTTTTTGATTCCGCAGTTGGGGCGGCTTGGTGAATATCAAACCAGTGCGCCTTTGATGGCATTTACTTCAACCAAATGCACTCCTGAACGTCCAATAGATGTCTGCAGTAACGCTTACCTGGCGAGGAAGGCGATGTTGATGTATTTGAGAGACTTTTTCATGGTTTTCTATTTATCAAATTATATTTTTTAATCAACCTACGTATAAGTAGTCAACTATCTTTTTTTATTAAGACGTCATTTATATTTTTCCAACTTCTCATCGACCGCGCAAGTAACGAACCCCTTCTGTTTTGAAAACTAGAAAATGCAGCATCAAGTGAGCACATGCCTGCGAATTTTTCGCTTGCATTTCTAAAAATCGATTTATTTAAGAGCGTATTTTATTGGACGAAATTGTCCAATCAACTGAATGATTAACTCAACTCCCGCTGATTCTATGACACCAGAATAAGTGAGGGTACTGCCAAAAGGTACCATCACAGCCAGGAAAATTTTGCGGCCAGTATAAATCAAAATCAGCAAATTATTGGTCCTATCTGAAACATATAGCTAAGCGCAACGTTACCTGGTTTGCTTTTCGCTTACCTGCCATTTGACAAGGGACA
Organism: Schistocephalus solidus; assembly: GCA_017591395.1. Lineage (NCBI taxonomy): Eukaryota > Metazoa > Platyhelminthes > Cestoda > Diphyllobothriidea > Diphyllobothriidae > Schistocephalus > Schistocephalus solidus. The sequence goes on along the minus strand of WEDG01003743.1, from coordinate 25,848 downwards.
CTCGCTTCTAACATATTTAAGCAAAACAGACTTGATAAGTGCTTGCTGGTATTCGGCAGATGTTCTTAATACACCCAACAGGTGCCAGGGTGTTGAATTTCGGCAACAGTGCTTCTTCCAATAAGCTGGAGGACAGGTTGAAGAAGGTGCACTGGAAACCATGGTGGCTGATACAGCAGTCTTATAACCGAATGGAAGGTTGTGCTGAATACAGGTTCAGTCCCAGCGGAAGTGAATCATAGCTCCAAATACCCCAAAACTTGCGTTCAATACATGTACAGAAGGCATAATTATATACATTAGAGAACCTAACTTATGCAAAATGCCTAAATTTGCGAAAGATTTATAAGCACTCGCAAATCGGCATCAACGCATGTACCAAAGCTTTGCAATATTAATGAACAACATTAAGCAAATTTAAAACTTAAAGAAACTGTGAAAATTAATATTATTTTGTTGAGAAATACCCTTTTGGAAAAAAGTGGCAAATTTTTTAAAGGTTAAAATTCCCTATAAATGGGAACACTAAATTTAAATATAATTTTCAGGTGATTGCGTAAGCATACAATTTAGAGTACAAAAAGAGAAATTTCCTTTCATCAAATGTATTTATAGGTACTTGTGGTATTGGAGTACAATTAATTTCCGATCGTCCTTGAAATGCTGGTGAGTATTTTATGATTATCACTGTTTTGGTAATAAATTTAGATCCTGTTAAATGCGTTTATCCATACCTTAAAAATAATACAGTTTATAAAAGCATTTACAAAAATAGTAAACCTTTGGCTATTACGTCTAACGAGGATGGCGTTGTGCATCATCCTTGGGGATTCACCCAAAAACGAAAAATCATTGGCGAGAAAAATGAACATTCACAGCAAAATTCAATAATTAATATGCCTAAGATCATATTTTTTTAAAAATTTATAATAAGTTACCCATTAACAATGCGCCTTGATTAGATACTTCCTTGATGAATGTATATGGACTTTCGTTTTTTTCAACGGTACATTTTCTGCTGTATATTATTGCGTTTTTCCTCTATTTTTTTACTTTAATGCCCCGTTTTAAGACTGGAAATACACAACAGAGCACCTGAATATATAGTGAGATTTTGCGAAAACTGCTAATCTTTTGTCCATTGCATTTCTTAATACCAAAGTAGTGGAAATATTTCACACAAAATGTAGTAATTAAGTTTATTCTGGTATTTTCTGGCGGAAACTAATTTATAAAGCTGCATTCTTTGCATGCTTTTGGAAAAAAATGCGATGCCTTACACTTGCCTTCACCTGATTTTCCACGAATTAACAGCATACATTCCGGTTCCTGAAGAGATTTATTTGAAAAATGTCTTACTTGTATTAATATTCCTTTATAGCACCATGAAAAAAAACTATGAACTATGCCTCGTGATATTAAATATTATGGAAACTTTCTTGATGCCCGACAACCTTTGATTTCACCCAAATCCTGTCTGTTGTCCTTCACTTTATGGAACTGAACTTACAGTGTTCTTTAGTAAAAGGCTTTCTGGACCTCAAATCTACTAAACAAACCAAATAACACAACCAAACCTAAACTATTCAGTCAAATGTTGATCCCTCATCGAATGAGTTAGGTCACCTATTGTAGTTGCCTTCAGAGCTAACAGATGGAATTAGGTGAGTGAGTGCAAATAATTCACACTGAATGGCTGGGGGGCGGATATCTCGTGCCGACGTCTAGTAAGATTGAGCAGTCAGAAGTGGTGCGGGATCAAGACGCCCGCCCCCACCTGGCACCAGAACCCCCCTCCTCCCCTCCCACAACACTGAAGTCACCTGGTTTTGGAGGTAAAATCCACTTGTGATTTATGGTCGCGTGACCTTCTTTGTCAGAAGCTTCGGCCAATGAGAGCTGTACGTGTGAAGTAAAGTCACGATATCCCGGCCACGCTATTAGGGGTCTGCAACAAACGCAAACACAAAACACTATTCGCTGACAGGGTCTCATTTGGGCGGCATGTGATCCTCTTCAAACCACTTATAGGAAACATCAATTGGATGTGAAGGCCCTAGCACATTCATAATTATATTAAAATGCCCGGGGCAAAAATACACATTTAAACTACCATGTCTTCGAATAAACAATTCCTTAAAATATAAAGGGAGTTAAACAAAAAATTCAATTCGGAAGAACAAAGGGAAGTGTAAGAATTTGAGTAAAAAGGAGGAGATTTAAAAAGAGAAATAGGTGAAAAAGAAATCGGAAGGAGGAGGAACGACATGGGGAGTAAAAAAGAATAATCATATTACTAATAATACAAAGCGGAATAAAACAGTTAGAGAGGAAGAAAAGAAAAAGAAAAAACAGCTGAATAAGACCAAATAAAAGAGAAATAAAGAGGGATAAAAACGGGAAATAAAAAGAGACGCCCGGAAATACATTTGAATTGTCAGTAAGGATACATTTTGTGGGTCCCTAAACAGGACACGGGATAAGGAACCACCCACAATACACGTGCGTTGCGCTAATTTCCAGGGATATTATGTTTAGGATGAAGGTGAAAGTTAGGGTCAGAGTTGGGGTTAGGGTAATGAGGTTTTATCGTGTTGACTGTAGGGTTAAGGTTGAGGGTAGGGCTAGGGTCAGGGTTAAGATAACAGTTTAGTTTTAGTTTAGGGTAAGTGTCAGCGTTAAGAAACGGGAGTATATTTACGCTTCGTGGTATTTATAGCAAGGCCACCATGCAAGGCATACCTACCAATTTGTTTGAGGTTTCAAATTCAGATGGCAAACTAAGCAGAAGAAAATGCCTTAGACTTGGATGGTCATTCACCTCGGATATTTGGCATTGGTCGGATCGGGTACATCGCTTCCTTTTGAGCTTGGCTATGCCACCTGCACGAAAAATTGGACGAAATTGTTCTATGGTCTAGTTTGTAAAGAGGCCACTGGACCTCCAAGACTAATAATTTTTGTTGTGCAAACAACAATCGAACAGCTGCCGCTATCTAATCCGGTTTCGCTCGCATTTATACACTTAATTTTTGAATTGGCCTAGCAATTCTGCATTAAATACAGGACTTTAGGATAGGTCTTCTGTCGAGCCTCCTGGAACCGCCTCCGTGAAGCTGCGAGCTCAGTGGTTGCTTAGTGACTACATTTGACAGGGGTACTAGTAAGGGGTAGCACCACACAGATAGCATTTGGTCGCTCCATTTGTCTCGTACAGGTGGTGAATGCTCCTGTGGCCGCCTCTAACTGGTACCTTAATCTAACCTGTGGCTCCTCGAAGTTGGGTTCTTCCCAGCGGCCACACCCCAGGCAACCGTCACGACCGGCGGGCTAAACCAGGTGAGGGTCTCCGGTGTTGTGTGTGCCTCCACACCCGGTATGTCTGACTCCCGAACTTCCCACCTCCCCCTCTCAAAAAGTCCTACGGTGGGGGCGACAGCACCCGGCCCAGTCTAACTCGGGTCGTTATCCCACTAAAACAAAACCGTGACCCATAGTGGAGTTTGGCAGCCGTCTGGGATGTCTGAGCAGCCCTATTTAGGGACAGCACTACTTGCCTCCTCACGGAGGAAGGGGCTAGAAAAGGTGCCATAAACAAATGCTGGTTATCACGTCTTCTGTAGCCGGCCGCGGCTCGCAGATCGCAAAATACGCGGTCGTAAAACTCAAACAAACAACAATACCCCCCGTCCCAATCCCCCTCGCCATACCCTCCAGGCTGCTCGGGTGTGTCCACTCACACTAGCAGACTGGAATGTTTGATCCCTTTTAGACAATCCTAGGAGCACCCGGCCGGAACGGAGGATGGTGCGAGTCGCTCGGGAACTGGCGCTCTACAAGGTGGACATTGCTGCTCTCAGCGAGACCCGATTCTCTGAGCAGGGTCAGCTGGAGGAGATGGGTGCCGGCTACACCTTCTTCTGGAGCGGCAGGCCAAAGGCAGAGCGACGCTACGCTGGTGTTGCCTTTGCCATCCAGAACGACATCGTGGGACGTCTGCCCTGTCTGCCGCAGGGTATCAATGATCACCTGATGAGCCTCCGTCTGCCTCTTCGGGGAGACCAGTTCGCCACCATCATAAGCGCCTACGCTCCCCCCAATGACGAGCTCTGATGCGGCGAAGGACAAATTCTACGAGGAACTGCACGCCCTGCTGGCGACTGTGTCGAAGGTGGACGAATTAATTGTCCTTGGTGACTTCAATGCCCGCGTCGGAACGGACCACGCTGCCTGGCATGGAGTGCTGGGTTCCCATGGTCACGGTAGCTGTAACGATAACGGCATCCTACTTCTGCGCACGTGTGCGAAACACCGTCCCTTGCTGACCAACACCTTCTTCCGCCTTCCGACGCGGGAGAAGGTCACGTGGATGCACCCTCGGTCGCGGCGCTGGCATCTGCTGGACTATGTTCTCGCCCGGAGGCGAGATTAACAGGACGTGTTGGTAACCAAGGCGATCCGCGATGAGGATGGTTGGACAGATCACCGCCTCGTCATCTCCCAGATGAGGCTCCGACTGCAACCCCGACGAAGGCCCCAAGGTAAGAGGCTGCCAGGTAAGTTAAATACTATTTTATTAAATTTGCCTGCTCACTGTTTTGATTTCAGCAACCAAATAACCGAGAAACTGGAGGACCTGCATGCTCCAGCTGATAATGCTACCGTGGAGACAAGATGGTGTCAACTGCGAAATGTCATCCAGTCCACCGCCTTCGAAGTCTTCGGACGCGCACGCCGTCAACACCAGGACTGGTTTGACGACAGTGACGCCGACATCAGCAACTTACTCGCGGAGAAGAATCGACTACACAAAGCCTACATGGACCTTCGGACTGACGCCACCAAAGCAGCCTTTTTCAGATGCCGGCGCCTTGTACAGCAACGGCTGCGGGAGATGCAGGATGCCTGGATGATCCGAAAAGGCTGAGGAAATCCAGGGGTGTGCGGACCGCAATGAAATGAAAAACTTTTTCAAAGCCATCAAAGCCATCTACGGCCCGTGTATCAAGGGGACCGCACCACTGCTCAGCTCTGACGGAACAACACTGCTGACAGAGAAATCTCAAATTCTGAAGCGCTGTGCCGAGCACTTCAAAAGTGTCCTTAATTGCTCATCAGCCATCTCCGATGCTGCCATTGACCTGCTCCCGCAAGTGGACACGAACAATGACCTGGATCTGCCGCCTTCCCTACCAGAAACCATCCGGGCCGTGCAGCAGATTTCCAGCGGTAGAGCACCGGGATCCGACGCAATCCCACAGGAAGTCTACAAGCATGGTGGGCCACGGCTGATGGCAGAACTCACAACACTCTTCCAGGAGATGTGGCGCCAAGGACATGTTCCTCAGGATTTCAAAGACGCGACCATCGTCCATCTCTGCAAACGGAAGGGGAACCGGCAACTCTGTGATAATCACAGAGCCATCTCGTTGCTCAAAATCGCCGGGAAGATCTTCGCCCGTATCCTTCTCAATCGTCTGAACGGTCACCTAGAGCAGGCTTGCTCCCGGAAAGCCAATGTGGCTTCCGCTGACACCGCGGAACAACCGATGTGATCTTTGCCGCCCGCCAACTACAAGAGAAGTGCCAGGAGATGCGAAATCATCTATACACTACCTTCGTGGATCTTACGAAAGCCTGTGACACGGTGAATCGTGACGGACTGTGGAAAATCATGCAGAAATTTGGTTGTCCTGAGCGGTTCACGGACATGGTGCGTCAGCTTCATGACGGGATGACGGCGCGCGTCACTGACAACGGGACGGTATCCGAAGCATTCGCAGTGACCAACGGAGTGAAGCAGGGCTGCGTACTGGCCCCCACCCTCTTCAGTCTCATGTTCTCGGCTATGCTGATGGACGCCTACCGTGATGAGCAGCCTGGTATCCGCATCGCCTACAGAACTGACGGGCACCCCTTCAACAGTCAGCGTATGCAGGCTCCAACGCGCGTGTCTACGACTACAGTCCATGACTTGCTCTTCGCGGACGACTGCGCCCTTAACACCGTGACGGAGGAGGACATGCAAAGGAGCATGGACCTTTTCGCCGAAGGCTGCGCCGATTTCCGATTAAAAATCAGTACAGCCAAAACGGTTGTCATGCACCAGCCGCCACCCAGCGCGGAATACTATGCTCCTCGAATCAATGTCAATGGTGCTCAACTCAAATACGTGGAAACTTTCGCTTATCTAGGAAGCACGATGTCGCGCAACACGAGAATCGATGACGAGGTTGCCCAACGGATCTCCAAAGCAAGTCAGGCCATTCGGCCGGCTGCAGGCCTCCGTGTGAAATCGCCCCGGTATTCACCTGAACACCAAACTTAAGATGTACAAGGCGCCGTCTTGACGACACTCCTTTACGGATCGGAAACCTGGACCGTGTACTCGAACCAAGCCAGGAACCTGAATCACTTTCATCTCAGCTGCCTCCGCAGAATACTGAAGCTGAGATGGCAAGACAGGATCCCGGACACGGAAATGCTGGAGCGGACCGGAATCCTTAGCCTCCATGCCATGCTGAGGCAAGTGCAACTGCGATGGAGCGGCCACCTGGTAAGAATGGACGACGAGCGACTACCCAAACGACTTTTCTACGGAGCTGTCTCTACGGGTTCTCGCCAGCAGGGAGGTCAAAAACGACGCTACAAGGACACTTTGAAGAAATTTCTGAAGCAACTACAAATCAACCCGGCGACCTGGAAGGACCTCACCCTGTATATATCTGCATGGAGAAGATCCGTGAAGACTGGTTCAGCAATCTATGAGGCCAACCGGATCGCCACCGCCAAGGCCAAAAGAGCGGCACGAAAGTCACCAGCGCCGCGGACCAACACCGCCACTACCCAGGCCCTGCCAACATGCCCGCGCTTCCAACGCATCTTCCGTGCGCGAATCGGCCTGGTTGGACATCTTCGAACGCAATGCACCAACAATCCGACAAATCTAATTTCTACGTCAAATTCTGCCAACCCTCCTTCTGACTCCCCCACTCTCACTCCTGGCATCAATTCCATTACTCCCACCGTCATAGAGACCACATCCCTCAACTCATCGCCTGTTACCCCAACGACCGCAACCACCACCACCTTTGCCTTCACTATCACCGCCACCACCATCAGCGATGGGTTTCTCTCCTAAGCTGTACTCAATGCGACCGCACATTCACCTCACGCATCGGCCTGATCGGTCACATGCGAATACATCGTACAGAGACCAGTGAGCCAGTGCCTGGAGCACTCTCACACAGCAGAGATTGTCACCTCCACTGCCCTCACTGTCCTCGCGCATTCACTGATCGCATGTGCCTATTCGGTCACATGCGCATCCATGACAGCGGAATTCACCACAATGCTGACAACACCGATACACCATGCACACCCTCCGCTCCTGCCATTTTTATTGCCACTGCTACCCCCACTTCCATGAATGACATCCCCCAGCCTCTACCGATTTCTCCTGCCCACACTGCGCACGCAACTTCGACTCACGCATCGGCCTGGTCGGTCACCTGAGAATCCATCGCACGGAGGCTGGTGAACCAGTGCCTGGGGCTCCGACATACAGTCGAGGGCGCCCGCCTTCACTGCCCTCACTGCTCTCGCACATTTTACACACCGCATGGGCCTATTAGGACACATGCGCCTCCCATGACAACCTTCGGTAAGCCACCGGAGCTAGCTGCATCGGCGCACACTACCTACACCAATACATCGACAACACCCTCACAATCACCATTTTACCAGAGTATATCAGGGTTTCCTGAGAAACCGTGGCTGGGAAGTCTGCCAATCTGACGCTTCCATCAGAACACGCCGTCGGCTCAGTGTATGTGCTGTGTGTGTCGAGTGGCTGACCAGTGGACTTGGAGTCAGACGACGATGGCTCCTTCATACCCCCTGAGTAAGTAAATCCTGGTGTGTGCGTTATGGGGGCCAGGTCGTGCTGTGGCGCGCGAAGGCGGGTACGCCGATCCGTCAGCCAATGCGCCCACTCCCACATCAGGCAACTGACCGACTCGGACAGTGGTTTGATGGTGGGGGTGGGGGAGAGAGTGAGGTCGACAGCTCAGCGAATTTTCCTCACTATAAACAATCTGACGCGCTTGAAACAATCACGGTACGCTAAAAGCCGTGGCTTGGAAGGTTGCTAACTGACGGGATAACTCGGACCGCCTGGTCAGCCCAATTGTGTGTTTTGTGTGTAGTGGCTGACTGGCGGACTGAGAGTCAGGCTGCAATGGCTCCTTCTAAATGTGGCCTTTATGGCACTCCCACTCCGTGGGATCTGAGTCAGGTGTGGTGGTACGCCCAGGGGCGGCTCAAGCCACGCCAGCTACCTGCATCCTCTCCCATCTCCGGTATTCCTGACTCTGTCTTGACACCGGGCTCAGGTGGGGGAGGAGGAGAGAGTGCGGTAGCTGCAGCGCAAGGCTTCAAATCACTTAAAACTAATTCATGCGCAAGTCACCGTCCCTGCACCACCTGGTGTGGAGCATACGGTGGACCTCGTCGAAATCGACGGTCGAAATGTCACACTTGACACAAGGAATTTAATAGCCATGTCTCCGCATTAACGTATTTATGGCGCCACAATGGCCACAGTACGTAGCTGTAAAGTCTATAAGTGCACCCGTGTAAAAGTGTTTAACAACAGCCATTGGCTCGTTTCCTTGACGTAGTTCGTAACGTTGAATTAAAAGGAGGATCTCATAGATAATATATAATGTTCCATGATTTTCTACTGCCTACAAAACGGGCAGCATTTTGAGCTCTAGACAGGTGCATTAGAGTTCGATACTGCTTTTCTGTATCCCGCGATAATATACTTATGATCTGTAGTAACTGTTAGTATGCACAGATCTCAACCACCATATTTCAATAATACTTACTTTATCCTAGTGTATGGATGTTCACAATTCGGTAAGGGGTTCACTCGTCCCGGAATTCTTTTGAATCGCACTTTAGAGCCTCGTCAGCAGTCGCTTAGCATTTCCGACAAAGAAAAGGGGAAATTGAAGGCCTATTTCGGCCTTACTAGCAGACATCGGCCAGACATTGCCACAATAATAAACGTCTATCACGCATCCCTTTCAGCCAGTCCTGGTACATGGGATATGTGCGGCAGCTGGCTGAGGACATCTTTCGACTCCCTCAACCTGACTGCGATGTCATTTCCAGCTCTCCGGGGTCATCATCAGCCTCATGACTCAGTTATGCCAGTTCGCCGATGTATGCACGAGGTTGGTGAGCCTTCTGTATTCGGCATCCTTCGTTGGGAGGGGGGAAATGAATTGGTCGAGTTCTCCACGTCCATTATGGCTGATCGTTAAGCCATGCAGAGGCGCAATCTGCGGGATCGAGATCAGACAGATCAGACATGATCACCAACTGCAACAAGTAAGTCCCCAAAGCATTTTCCCTAGGACACCATTAAGTAAAAGGAGATAAACAAAACAGCTGCTTTTTAGACAAACTTTGACTCACCAATCCTGAGGCAAGTTCTGGACCTGAATCTAAAAGCTGGTCTTGACAGGGTGGTGATACGAACACCCCTATGAACCAGACGACCTTGAGCCCCTGTGAACATGGAACGTCGTCAACAGTTAAGACTGTAATTAAAGTTTTCTAATGTGATTTGAAAACAGGTGTTTGAGCTGCTAGAATTATAACAGTGGTAAGCCGACCATCTGAAAAATGTTCCTGTCTGCACGAACATTTGTCTGCGCGCCTGTTAACTTTACACTAGGTGGGGAGGAGATGGGTGTTGGCGATTTTCAATCTCCGAGAGTTTTAATGAAAGAGTGAAAGTTGGAACAAACGCACGCACACACAGGAAATTAAACGGGATGTACATTTTAGGAAAGTTCCGGTTCGGAGCTCATCAAACAGGAAGGAACTCAATTCAGGTAATTCCGTCGCTGCAATAAGCGAAGAAGGACTACTCATTCCCGAGAAAATAAGATGTGGATAGTTTGACAGTCCTGCGACATCCTAAAAAAGTACGCTGATTTTTAGGCTGCTGCGTGAAATAAGGTAAGCGTTTCACAGCAAAGAGAGCGTGTTATTTTGTCAGTGCAGGTGAAATCACATATTGTTTCCTCAGAAGGCGCGCCTACACATTGGTCTGAAAACTGTGAGAAAGGTTGGAAACGGTGCCTTTACTGCGAAACCAGTTTGATTCACTAGGACCTTTTAATGCTACGGCATTGAAAAAATTGACGTTTTAAACATGAAAGGAACCCTGTAGAAGGCGTTTCCAATAAAGCACATTTTGTTCCATTCCTGTTCGAAGGAGTGATATTAGAATAAATGGCCTGTCTCATGAAGGGTGAAAACAACAAAACAGATGATAACTTTTTGGCAATTCAAATGTCGCCCATTTTATTTACTCGCTTAGCCTTTTTGGAAAATGCCTTTTTTTTAATGCATAATGTTTAAAAAGTATTTGTGCGAAAATCTACCTTATTCTGGCATTTTACGTTACTATTTTTGCGCACACGGGTATTTTTTGAAAAAAGGAGTACTATGCACTGACTTTTTTTACTATACGGATAATTCCACGTTTGAAAATTGATTTTTTTTCTCCACGAATATCAGATGAATCAAGGTCCCAGCAAGTCGGTCTTTCGAGAAAATCAGACATTTTATCGATTTGTGTTTGTTTAAAACATCTCTACCTGTTTTAACTACTTTCGATTTACTCTTATAGGTTACTACGAATTTGCCCCACCAAGATGATAAGATAATTTGTGTATGATCCATTTACTACAAATGCGTAATTTAGAAGCGGAAAGGGAAGATAGCTGGTGGTTTTCGCAATACAATAGTATTTATACTGCCAGTCTGTTGTGCATTTACAGTCGGATAAGAGAGCTCAAAAGTAAGCCAATATGCTACAAACCCCTCCATTATAAAGGAAAAAAGTAACTTTTTCATCAATAAGTATGAGGAAAGTGAAAAAGCAGATCACGCTTCCCACTTTGAGAAGGTAAATTACGTAGACATCCATCAGTGAACTTCTCACTTTAAATGCTCTTTAAAAAGGTAGCTTTTTGAAGAATGTTCTTCAATGATTCGAGTTATATTCATTGCTTAATTTTCTTGTGACCGTCCACTTGCCTTGACGGCGAAGTTCCAGGATTTTATGAACCTACAAATATGATCGAAATGGCCATCTCCTTTAGAAAGACCGTCCAAGAATACATTACAACGGTGAATACTTTTAAAAAGTATCATCTTAATTTGAAGGTTTCACTAACCATATCCAACGAAATTTACCGTTTAAGGAAATTGATTAAAAAATTAAAAAATATTATAGTATTCATCATTATTGCAAGGTACATCTGCAACGTAGAACAACCCAAGATAATCCTTTTAATTTGCTCAAAATTGAAGGTTTACGATTGCACCTGGCAATTCTATTCAAATTTATCACTCACTGACCGCCTAAGCAACATGTCAGCATATGAAAAGTTTTATTCCTGTGATGTCCCTTCCGGCGCAAGCTTAGTTATGCAACAAGAAAACGCAAAAAGCACGTATTTAGTCTTAAAGAATACTTAAGTGCCAAATTTAACCTGAGGACTATTTTTAAACATAGGTATATCTGCACTAATTTATGTATGCAGTATTTTTGCAAGGACGGCTATCAATGCATTTAAGTTTAGTCCGTTACATCGATTTTTTTACGTTGTCGGAATTTTTCGTTTTGCTAATAAAAATTGGTATTTCTACAGAACTTAATATTAATTTGTAAATCACAACAGGTCTTCTGCTTACGCGAGATCGTTTTTTTATTGCCGTAAGATGTTGGGGAACACATTTTGGGCGGATTTCGCGTAACATGGATTTTCATGTGCAATTCATTAGATTCCTTGAGCTACAATCCAGCTGATTTAAAGTCATTTCAGTCGGCAAAAGTGATTCAATAAGCCTTGTTTGACAACCAGCATGCTATGATTTACAAGCGTAATTGTTAAAAATAACCAGTATTGAGGGACGTTGATAAGTGAATAGTAAGTCTCTAGTCCGCATCATAGCGACACTTATGGAATTAACTTTTCTAGAGATCCACAGGGTTTTGCGATGGGACAAACACTCGGCAAAGTAAATATATAGTTCTGAAACAAGAAGTGTGAGTTTGGTCGTCAGGACAAATATAGCCAACACTGACGTAGTACTGGCTGACGATGCAAAGCCAACCAGAAGTTTTATAAAAGTGTTAAAAGATGCCTTTCTTTTTAACTGGATCCAAGTTTTCCCCCAATGCAAATTGCAACTGCCTATCCTTAGGGGAAAATTGCTGATAGTTCTTGTCATCTGCTCAAAAAGGAGTTTGGATCTGATTTCCATGACGGTGATGAGAGACTCTTATCAAAGCCCTTATATTTGGATCCAGTCTCCTTTCATACCGAGTCCTGAGCGAGAAAGTTGACCTTCGCAAGCGATTGCGTCTGTCACGTGTTCCATGGGTTGGGACGCAGCACTAGTGACTTGTCAAGTGGACTTGCGAAGCATCTATCGCACCTTATCTCTATTCCTTCACCCACCTTGATTTGATGTCGAGATGACCTGAACTTGGCTCGGCTGAGATGGCTAAACTCCTCGTCAACACGTGTCATTCGTGGCCTGGTCCCTGAAAACTGTGCCACGTTGGACCCAACCGGTGTTTCTTCGGACATTTTCAGCCACTTCAAATTCTATTTATCTTCCGACAACCACGTAAGGATGAAACTTGTCTTTCGTTCGTTTCTTAAAAGCTGGATAATTAATTGGTGAAGTCTGATCGGGAAAAGTGCATCCTGCCTATCCAACTCTCGGAGAATAATTATTTTAAAATATCAAATTTTTAACTTTTGCAGATTGATGACAACGAGCCTCCACACTGATCGATGAATATATGTGAAAGTTATTCCAGAATGAGTGTGTTGTGTGTTGTATATGGATGTCACCCACTCCCACATCAGACAACTGACTGGCTTGGATGGTAGTCTAATTGTTGGGGTGGAGGAGAGAGTGAGGTCAACAGCTCAGCGCATTTTCCTCACTATTAACAATCTGATGCGCTTGAAACTATCACGGTGCGCTAAAAGCCGTGTCTTGGAAGGTTGCCAACTGACGGAATATCTCGGACCGCGTGGTCAGCCCAATGCGTGTTTTGTTTGGAGTGGCTGACTGGCGGACTGAGAGTCAGGCTGCAATGGCTCCTTCTTAATGTGGCCTTTATGGCACTCCCACTCCGTGGAATCCGAGCAAGGTGTGATGGTACACCCAGGGGCGGCTCCGGCCGCGCCAGCCACCTGCGCCCTCTCCCATCTCCGGTATTCCTGACTCTGTCTTGACACCGGGCTCAGGTGGGGGAGGAGGAGAGAGTGCGGTAGCTGCAGCGCAAGGCTACAATCACTTAAAACTAATTCACGCGCAAGTCACCGTCCCTGCACCACCTGGTGTGGAGCATACGGTGGACCTCGTCGAAATTGACGGTCAAACTGTCGAATATGGATGTCAAGAAAGGACGCAAGGTCAGTATACAATTGAGTATGTACTCTTACACTTTGAAATGCAAAGATTTTCGGTGGCATTCTGACATCGGAAGTAAATAAAAGCAACTTCGAAAAAGATAGTGGTTATTGTTAGAACACTGAAATATACACATGTTTACTCAAATAACACGATGTCTCCTAGTCCTGTGTCCAACACATTTACCTGAAATGTAATCTTTGTAAATATATGTGATATTTTAACTTTTGCATGAATAATGGTTAGTGAATGAAAGCCTCCACAGAATGCAATGCGGAATTGCGAAAATTTAGTAAGGAAAGCCTGTGTGTCATGCGTACAATGCAAGAATACTGGCCAATTTCGAAAGTATAACCAGTTTTTTTCTGGTATAAATTTAAAACCAGTAGTCGCGAATTGCATGCCTACAATAAATTCTGCTGTTTTGAACTCTAAAATGTTCCAGCTCATTTGCTGCTACACATGCTTCAGTTCGTGATCACTCATCAAGGTACCAAAGAACATCTGTAGCCAGAAATGATCTAGCGAACTGCCATTTGTGCCTCGATTGCGTCTACGCCCATAGTCGATGGTGTCTGCCTAACGTTCCATTTTGAGTGCCTATCCCTGTGGCACTACATTACAGCTCTCCTTTATTTTGTTTTATTTGGTTCCATGTTAGCCTGGATAAATTTTAGCTTTCACGTAATTTTTATTAGGGTGAATTATCTCCAAATTAATCTACTACATACCTTCCACAATTACTTATCTAGAGAAAGCATTTTAGACAAAACTTCATCAACTATAGCTTCCCTTTAATAAATGGCAGAAATAACCAATTACATTAATTGATTTTGCTCCCTAATTCCTAGAGAGCTGCAGTAATCGAACCGTTATTCATCCTTCACTTGGGACCATAGAAATTTGCGCTGATGGTGTTATTTCATAACCATTACTGTTTCATGTGAATTATGTCAACCCTGACTAATCATAGTTTTCTGGCATGGCCTACTAGCTTCAATAAAGAAATTAGCAGTTGTATGGTGTCCGCCTTGACGTATGTCAATTAGAGAAACATACCTTAATTTATAGTACAAATTTAATAATTATAGAAATAAAAGCAACATGCTATATTTCTAGCAAGTCATAATAACTGTAGGTCCCTTATTGCATTACCAGTTGAAATCGCCTCATCAGTAACTCTTGTCGTAATAGTACGGATAAGGTAATAATATTAGTTGCAGTATTGGGATTGGAACTCACGCTGAATATAATAGTAATAAAACGGAGGCAGCATAAATAATAGGATGTCTCAGGAATACTTGATGAAATAGCACCATTAATGTAAGCAATAGTAGTTATAAATATCAGGCGTAAGAGCGCATGTGTATTATTGTAAGTCGGAATAATATGATGGTAGTTTTGACAACATTAGTAAAATTAATCGTCGAGGTAGCATATTAGTAGTAAAATTAGCAGAAGTAGTAAAATTAGTTGTAGACATATTAGCATATTAGTAGTATATTAGTAGCATATTAGTAGTATATTAGCATATTATATTAGTAGTATATTAGTAGTATATTATATATATTATATATATTATATATATATATTAGTAGTATATTAGTAGCATATTAGTAGTAAAATTAGCAGAAGTAGTAAAATTAGTTGTAAACATAGCAGTGATATCAACGGCGGAAGTGGTCGAGGGGGCACATTCCCATACGTGCCATTGGCCTTTGTAATATCAGTAGTATGTGGAGCAGGGATCGTATCAACAGTGGGAACTATGGTATTAGTGGCACAGGCGAGAGAAATTGTAATGGTAGCGATTAAAGAATTCCTCATTGCAGCAATATAAGTAGTAATGGCAGGAGCGGTAGCATTAGTGTCATTATTATTAGCAGTAGTAGTGATATTGTTAAGCGTGGTGATTGCAGTAATGGTATTAAGAATAACAGAATCGGCGATTTTTGGAGTTGCATGATACACCATACTGGCAGCATAGATAGTAGCTGAAAGCCAAGACACGAGTGTTTTATCGATATTCTGCCTCTGCTGAGCAAATTTGTGGAAATTTTATCTCAAAAGTGCGTCCTGACTCTATCATCCACAGCGCAATAATTTTTTACAGGCAAACCATTTCACCGTAGATGACCTTACTCATACAATGCGTAATCACAATTTGACTGATCAGTTTAACATGCATTTGGTCCTGTTATGTTGGGAGGATTTGAGACTCAAATAGCCTTTTTATAAAGAACACTGCATTTCCAATGTGATTTACTGAAGGCAAGCAGGCAGGATATGGCGAACTCAGCAGTTTCTGGATATCCACGAAATTTCCTATGCTATGTAATATCACAGAACAAAAACTATTTTGTGCGTTGTGTTATAGAAGAACATTTATATAGAACAAAATCTTTCAAATAAATCCCTTCTGGAACTGGAATGTCCGATATTATGTCAATTAAAATCCGGTGAAGGCAATGTTAAGAAATTATTTGTTGTTCAGAAACGAAAAACCAATTCAGCTCTAAAATTATTTTTTGTAAAGTGCTTACGTTTTTACCACAGAACATAGATATAAACTCATTTGATATTTATGGTGTTAATACAGCGTAAACAAATGTATTCATCTATTACAAAAGTCTTTGTCGTATTCAAAACATATGGTCAAGTACTTTTTGGATTCGTTGTTCAGTCATGCTACTTTAGCACCCCCAGATGCTAACAATAACGCGCTCGTCCTTGAAAATCGAAAGAGTTACAATTTCTTTGGTAGACATTGGTTTGAAAAATACTGGCCAATTTTTCGAGCCCATTTTAAAAATTGAAAGTACTTGTTGTTATGCCAGCCCTTTTTAAAAAAAATTTACATGCCTAGTAATTAAGGTAAACTCACTAATAATTCTCCTAGCATTTCTTTCAGTGTAAAATATTGAAGCCCTTAATCAAGAGGAGAAAAAAGTGGAACTGTGCTTGCTTTCCTTGCAGGATTTGAAACTCGGTCATCATGCCTTCCAAACAACCCCAATATCAACCGAGCATTAGGAGAAAGGAGCACAGATAATCGGACAAAAAGAATGATGTTTTAAAGATTCCATAATGGCAATAAGAGCTCTGAAGATAGCGAAGGTACTAGGCGGTCATACATCCTTTACAATGAACGTTTCAATGCAATTTTTGAAGAGACCCTACGTCACCGTGTCAGAGAGATGCCTGGCGCCCGTCAACGGTGTCAAATCATCTGATGCAAATTGGGTTCCGCAAAATCAAAATCCAAGTGTCCGGTTTTTTGAAGCGTGTTCGATGCTTTTTCTGCAAAATTCTGATCATCAGCTTCTTTGTGATCGAACAGGGGCAGATGCCGAAAATTGGATCCTTTATGATAATCATAAGCGATCAGTACAATGACCTGATCATGACGAAGCACCCAAACATTTCCCGAAACCGAAGTCATGTCAGTAGACGATGACGGTAACAGGCTAGTATTTTCTTATTGGTATAGTCCATAACAGCTTTTTCAGTGGCTTATAAGAGCAGCACAGCAGAGATTTAAGGTGAGCAACTCTAAAAATGTCTGTTGCTTGAACTACGAGAATTTACCATACGTTCCATATTCTTCCGATCTTCCACCCATTTATCACCATTTTTCAGGCTTCTAGAAATTTCAAAAACAAATTTGAGGTGGAAGCTCCTAACAGCAAATCCAGTTGATTTACATCGCTGATGCGCTTACCCAGGGATCATGCTTTAACTACTGATATCAGGCAACGTGTTGACTTTTCAAGAATAAAGTTTGGCTTCTGAAATTGGCCAGTAGTTTCCAAACAACCATGGTGCTTTTAAGATTTATGTGCTGAAAATTTACTTGTCAGTGGAAATGAGAGAGAGAGCTATGCTTTATTTTGAAAGTAAAATTCCAAAACTTTCAGCAAAAAAGGTCCTCCATTCACCGTGAAGAATCGTCCTTGAATGCGTCTCAAAATATTGATAAATTTGGACTTCCTTCAAAATGGTGCCAGCGTCTTGCACTGATGACCTCATTTTGTTGTTCGAATAAACAAATAGGGTTAAAATACAGTATATAATGGGTAAACTAGGCCAATCGACGCACAAATAAGAGGATTCACATGCGAATGGAGAGCAGAAAAGATGGCAGCTCAATTTCAAAATCCCGCCTTTGGAAATAAAGTCAGCGAAGAAATGATGTCTACAAAATGCCCCATTTTGCAATAAAACCAGTTAGTTCAACTATGGAAACAGAATGCATCGACGAAAGATCCTGTGAAAAGAGGAAGCCACTACTAGCCTCTATACTTAACCCCAAATCTAGCCTTAACCATGCGTTTAACACATGCTCTTACTGTGATCACAGCCAAGAACCTAAAAGTATCCGAAAAACGTGACACTGATATTTCGCTTTACATTATGGTGATGAAAAGTTTCTAAATGTTCATTGTAAGGGGTGGAATTGATTGAGGGAGGACAAATCAATTTTCTTTATTTGGGTGCAATTGCTCATCAGCAACAGCATGACTGTCATCTAAATTTATAGTATGTGTTTGATTAGGTGGCGGTGGTCATCACAAATTTTTCTGTTATCCAGAGGTGAACCGTGGTTGAAATGACTCTCTACTTAGCCTTGTAGCCCAGTAAAACGCAATTGAACTTTGTGTCGCGTGACTACACGAACGGGCGCGTCGGAGGCGGGATCGTTCGAGCTGCTTCATGTCTTTTCACCAATTTTATTCATATTAATAATGTATAGAAATGTAATGTTTTGTTTCACAATCGTCCATGTTTTGGCACAATATAAGCTCAGAACTTTAAAAAATATATTTGTAAATTTTTGTTAGGAGTGAGTTAGAGCGTCTATGTCTCTCTTCTAGAATTAAAAGATAAAAGCGTTGCCTTGGCAAAAATGTGTTGATCAATACAGAATTCAAGAGACTGTTGAACTGCCAATATGAAGCCACGTACTACACTCCAAAGCAGCGTATGCCAAGCCATTCCTCGAAGGCTTATTATTTGCACCCTGTCACTTTATAATATGAATAACGAGTAATAAGTAGAGACGTAGGATAAATTAATTCAGATAATCGATATCATTATCACAAGCTTGGAGAAAGAAGACACACAATCTAATGGGATTACACAAAAAGGTGGCGGATGAAGTTAAATGGCATGATAACGTACAAATGAGTGCGTATCTCTGAGAACTACGGAGAGAAATGGTAAGTTTTCAGTTTACCGCATAGGTAACGTTTTTTCCTTTGTGTGTAGGCAGCGTCCGAAGAGCTCAGTCCTCTTAGTTTGTCCTGCAGGAAAGAGTACTCGAAAGATTCTGTTCTACGTCAACAGGCTATCCACTGTTTGGGGCGTGTTCATTGAGAGCAGAGCTGCTTTCTGGCATTTAGATAGGTGACCAGCAAACCTGGCTGCCCGTAGCCAGGTAACACTTTTCGCATCCCTTTACTCGGAGGACTGTCAAATATGGGATGAGCCGCATTGCGCGTCCATGCAATGGTGCATCGTAACCTTCACAGTATCGTGTTTAAAGTAATGCCACCTATAACTGGCAAGGATATTATAACATGTTTTTTTTCCGGAGATGGCCATTCTCGTAAATTTTTTCGCAGAGAATCAGCAGAACCAGAGTAAAGTGGGCTAGATAATCACCTTTGCACAGGGTTGCCTTGAGACAAGACAGTTCCAAAACTATTGCCTCATCTACATGCTCCACACAGAGGGGAGATCAGTTGGCTTACTGTGGGCCGCAGAACCACTGCAAGTCGAATGTCACCGCGTGGTTGTGTCTCGTCGAGGCACCCATAACTTGACTTCATTCCGTCTTGCTGATGCGGGTTCAGAGTACTGTTTCGGTTTCTACAAAGTATCCGTTTTGCCAACAACTGCATCGGTTGTGGTAAATGCTTCCATACGTTTCCTGTCATGACAAGTGATCTATCAGGTTTTGGAGGTGACAACAACGTGAGTCTCCGACTGGTTTGTTTGTGAGCAATTTTCTCCCCAAATTATCCCTTTCCTGCCGCACTGCTGACAAGTTGGCTCATTTTGCTGATTCAGTAACTATTGAATGTTTTCCAGTTGCAATTTGACCAGACTCTCTAAATATACGAGGGCCCCTTCAAGGTAAACTATGCGTGGTTAAATACACTGCTGCACACTAGCACGTAAACTTGCCACCGAGTAACGTGTCTTTTCTTTTCTGAGACCCTTGAAGAAACCAAACATGTCTATCGTTCTTTAGTGATAAGAGGCAGACAGCTAGTTTTTAGGGTAACCCCTGGCATTCATTTCAAATAGCAGAACATTTTTTTTAAAAAATCCGGTAATCTCATTTAAGTTTTTTGCTCTGGGGACAGATAAGTAACCATCTTTCAAAATCAATAGTTCTGGAATTTCTGGGGTCGTTTCCCATAGGTTTGAATTATTTTATCCACGGGTTCACCACTTTTGTGGACAATCGATGGCAGCATGTGCAAATAGCACAAACTAGAAAGGAGACTATGCATGGAAAAATTTGAAGGAATTTGAATGCAGAAAACTATGTTTATTTCGCGCAAATTTTCAAATACCAGAACACTTCCGTCTTAACATACAACTCAAACGGATGTCAAGTTTCCACAATCTTTCCCTAACTCGTAGTGAGGAACCATTGTTTCTGAAAAAAATGCAAATAATGGGATTTGTTACCCAAGAGGTGATTACTTAAAAATTGAATCCACACAGGTAATTGATAAAATCTTCAATGGCAGGCAATCAGAATTATTTCATACCTACTAACACTTGCCAATAAGTTGTACCGTAAATGCTCATTTCGACGTTATCCGTGTTCTGGCTTTACGGGTAGAACGGTTTTTGACTGCTAAAAAATACGGAAAATACGTAACGAGCAATTCTATGAAGTTCTTCAATTGACAAACTGTCAATCAAGAGGTTTTAACGTGTTTTCGTCTTGAAATGCTCAACGAGCCAGGGTTTGATTCCGAAATTTTCCTGTGGTCCTAAGTGAATATTTTTACGTAACACAGCAGCCAATGGTTTATGGGGGAGAGAAAGTCAATTCCCATTGCACACGGTCAATAAAATAAACTTGACGCGCTTTGAGACTATGGTAATGCGCTACATGCCATCGTTTGGAAGGTTGCTAACTAATCGGGTAACTTGGTGCTCTCAGTACGGAGGACCAGACGAAACGGATCCCCCTACGTAAGGCGTGTGTGTGGCATTCGTAGACGGTCTGTTTAGATTTGTCCGTCAAGGCGCCAGATCCAGCTTCCAGTCATCCTGGATCCGTCTTGCCAATGGAATCAGGTAAATCAGGTGAGTAATAGAGAGTGCGATAGATGCGGAACAAGTCTAGTATCATTATAAAATAATTCAGGTGCAAGTTATCTTCCTTTGTCCTCAAGCAGTGGAGCAGACGGTGAGCATGATCGTATGCGATGAGTGATCATGTGACTTCTGAGCCAAACTACTGGTACTAATTTGTTTAATTTCGACTGCTTTGTTATTTCGAGAAGTAAACAGCAAAAACAGTTTAGGCGTGGAAAGTGCGTCAGAACTGTGCAAATTAACGACAACTGAGGATGAATTTCGCCTTACAGCTATTCGCATAAGGCTATTGGAACTTATTTAGAGCTCTTTACAGTTTTTCATCTTTTCTCCGGCTTTTCTGTGGACGTAGATCCCAAATCAAACGAAGACTACTATTTCAAATATCTTGCTATAATAGTTTGAGTGCCTTGATAGTTCACACTGAATAAACTCCAAATAAGAGCAGACCTCTTGATTGTTCCACGGCATATCCTTGTGATATTCAGCAACATATACAAGAAAGATAGGAGTAAGAGTTATTTTTCGCCTAATCGGCAGCTGTCAATTAGTCAGTCCCAGTCGGAAAGCTAATTCCAAACAAATGCCACCTACTTCACGATCGAAATCGAGCTGTGCTCTCAGTAATTACTCTTTACTCGTCGTCATGTGACCGCCTGGGTGGACTCCGGGTCAGAATGTCAAGCCGATACTCAGCAGCCAGCCGTACCGAACACCAGATGGCTGATAACGGCTAATAAGCCATAAATAACCATTCCAGTTTTCTATGCCATTGCTGATAGTGTTCGTTTGCCTGTACTACTAGCCCCTCTGTGACATCGGCTGGCGGGGCTCGAGAGTGAGCCCCAAGGCAAAACGGGACGAGTGGGTCTCGTAACTGATCGGTGATGAGTGCATGCGCAAACGCCAATGTTCCCCATCTAAACCAGCGAGACACTGAGCCCGTGGATCAATGGCTAGAGCGTTAGGCTTCTAATCAACAGGTCAGGTGGCGCATCACCTGGGGTTGGAAGATAAAAGCAACAGCGTTCAGAGTTTTCAAATTGTAAGGGGACAGGCAATTTGGATTAGTAGTAGTAGTAGCAGTAGTGGTAGTGGTAGTAGTAATAGTAGTAGTAGTATTAGTAGAAGTAGTAGTAGTAGTAGTAGTGGTAGTAGTAGTAGTAGTAGTAGTAGTAGTAGTAGTAGTAGTAGTAGTAGTAGTAGTAGTAGTAGTAGTAGTAGTAGTAGTAGTAGTAGTAGTAGTAGTAGTAGTAGTAGTAGTAGTAGTAGTAGTAGTAGTAGTAGTAGTAGTAGTAGTAGTATGAAAGCAATCCTCCCTTTTCAACCCTTCTGCAGATTTCGCGAATTCTGGACTGGCACAGAAACCTGGTCTCTCTATTTTGGCTTCTTGGGGGGTCAGTTAATTGAACTTTACGTATGTCCTGCTAATCACACTAGACCAGGAAGGCGGGGGAGGGGGTAGCATGAAACCTCTGTCGGCTAGATCTAAGATACCCCAGGAGCCGCTGACCCCGGCCTGTCCCGCCACCCCGACCATCTGCCCCGCCCCGCCCCCCAAACTCCCAGAGAAAAACAGTTGTGACCCAAAGGGCACAGCGCCTCTACATTTAAACAAAAGTTTTCTAAACATCCACTGCAGTAGGTGACTGCAGATAACCGTGTTGATGGTGGGGACGCTTACGCCAATGACATTAATACCACCGGTCATATTCATCAAAGAGTCTTTCTACGGGACAGGTGAGGGCGGCGGAAGAATCCTCGGTGCTGACTAACCATGTCATCTGTCGCAAAAATTTATGCGACGGGGTGGGCAAGAGTCGTTTAATTGGGGCGGCTTAGTTTGAAAGTTGGTCAGAAGCTGAGGCAAAAGTTCGACAGATTGGCCCGACACCTTTTGATGATTAATTCGGCTGAGTTGGTTTCAAGGGTGTTGCATTGTGCATCTTAACTGCGTAATCCAGTGTTTGCGCATTTGTCGGTAAAATTTCTCCATGATTAATTATTTATACTGATCTCAGCACCATGAGT
Source organism: Schistocephalus solidus (assembly GCA_017591395.1). Taxonomy (NCBI): domain Eukaryota; kingdom Metazoa; phylum Platyhelminthes; class Cestoda; order Diphyllobothriidea; family Diphyllobothriidae; genus Schistocephalus; species Schistocephalus solidus. The sequence continues at coordinate 2,952 of WEDG01003743.1, read as the reverse complement.
CATGGTTACGACATTTTATGGATTATCGTGGACGGCATCTTATAAGAAATTACCTATATGCACCACTACGCGATCACGTACAGTACGCCCTCGCCATGGAGTATAGGGTCTGACGGAAGGGGAATTCATCGAAATTGCATTTAAACGCGGCAAATTATATAACCCGAGGTAATGCCCTTTGCATTTGGAACTCGAACAGTTTTTAACGATACGAGAATGGACACACAATGGTACTTCGGTTTTGCGCAACGTTCATGGCCTTTCATTTATTAGGTCAGGAACTGCACGTGTGATGAGGAACATATATATGTTTTGAATAACAGAGCTGGTTTGCATCCCGAGATAGTACAATGAAAAGAAAATTGCTCTTCGGGAAATGGAGTTGTACTCGTAAATTTTTAAGTTGGTGACGCCAACCCGTCGTCAGACGAAATGAATGGGGTCTTCCCGACTACACAATTTACACGCGAAGCTGCAACAAGAGATAGACTACCATTCCTAGACGTGAACATACAACAACTCAGTGATGGTGGACTCGCAACAAGCGTCCACCGAAAGGACTGTACTGCAGAAATCGTGCTTCACTATGCAAGTAAACACCCTGTGGCCCATAAAAGAAGCTGTGTTCGCACCCTTTTCCATCGGGCCTTCCGCTATTGCAGCAGCGATGACCTTCTTAAGAAAAGAACTATCGTATTTGTATCAGTTCTTCCGATCCAATGGATACCCAACGGGCTTCTTGAAAAATTGTCTTCGACGCCAGAGACAAACGTAGAACCTTGTTTCTAATGGAGATATAGTGCCACGGAAATTTTATTCTTAACCTTACATGCAAGATGTTTCCGAAACAATCTCTCGACAATAAAGTCACTTTAGCACCTCTGTCGCCCACAAGCCTGCGTCTTCCATACGCGCAACCCTATGCAGAGTAAAGGACCCCCTAACAAAAGAACAATTAAGCAATGTCATTTACTGCATACCGTGCGCCAACTGCCCTTCTGTTTACATTGGCCATACAGGCCGATATCTTGGGACTCGCATCAACGAACATAAGCTAGTTATTCGCCGACGTGACCCCTTATCACTCGTGTTTGCGCACTCCCTTGAATGCGACCATCTCTTCAATTGGGTACCGAAGTGATCGCCATGGCCAACACCAAACAAGCTGGAGAATTCCTCGAAGCTTGGCACTCTAGCTCAACTAGCATTAACCGCCACGTTGACCTAGATGCTCATAACGAACGATTACGTGCACGATTTACTAACGAGTGCACATCCCCTATAAACGACTGTTAATCCTTGCGGCTTTTAATCTCACTTTTTGCCAACCCCACCAAACACATGGTGAACCGCAATTAAACATTCCGACACCTCCAACTGACGCAGTGCCCCTACATCCAACCCAGAACCCTGATCGATAATCTAGCCGGCCGTAGTTATTCGCCGCCCACTTCCCCCTCCCAAACAAGCCAATGTAATTGCTCTCTCCTCACCTCCCCCGTCCCAAAACATGCCCCGATTAATGGTCCACCCACCACCCACTCACACCAGCTGTTGTTTGTCACTATATGTCTTGTCGTGCCACATCACTTTCTCCTCTGTTCATTTCGTCTGACGACGGGTTGGTGTCACCAACTTGAAAATTTACGAGTGAAGCTCCATTTCCCGAAGAGTATTTTTCATTAATATATATATATATATATATATATATATATATATATATATATATATATATATATGAAATGGAACCGACAAAGACAAGGGAGACCGGAATGGCCATTTCTGGCTTATTAGCGGACATCAGCCAGTCATACCCAATCCCAACTGTGGCACACCTGGGATTCGAACCCGCGACCTTTGGTATTTGAGTCGAACGCTCTACCATTGAGCCACGGGCTCGTTTTTTTGTCAGTTGTGATCGGGAATATGATGCTAGTGTGGGGCTCACCAATCTGCTTAAGGAACATGTATGTTCCGTTGTGCCCTGGAGCTCAGAATAGAGCCCTCGCAGGCGGTCGCACAGTGACGTGTAGCATATGATAAAATGGAACCGACAAAGGCAAGGGAGACCGGAATGGCCATTTCTGGCTTATTAGCGGACATCAGCCAGTCATACCCAATCCCAACTGTGGCACACCTGAGATTCAAACCCGCGACCTTTGGTATTTGAGTCGAACGCTCTACCATTGAGCCACGGGCTCGTTTTTATGTCGGTTGTGATCGGGAATATGATGCTAGTGTGGGCTCACCACCTGCTTAAGGAACATGTATGTTCCGTTGTGCCCTGGAGCTCAGAATAGAGCCCTCGCAGGCGGTCGCATAGTGACGTGTAGCATATGATAAAATGGAACCGACAAAGGCAAGGGAGACCGGAATGGCCATTTCTGGCTTATTAGCCGTCATCAGCCAGTCATACCCAATCCCAACTGTGGCACACCTGGGATTTGAACTCGCGACCTTTGGTATTTGAGTCGAACGCTCTACCATTGAGCCACGGGCTCGTTGTTTAATTGGTTGTGATCGGGAATATGATGATAGTGGGCTCACCGATCTGTTAAAGAGGAATATGTATGCTTTCGAGTTGTGCGAAGTCGATAGTGCTCGCAGGCAGTGATAGCGCAGATAGTGGCGACAGAATTGCATGGCCATTTCGGCATTAGCGGACATCAGCCAAACATACCCAATCCCAAGTGTGGCACACCTGGGATTCGAACCCACGACCTTTAGTATTTGGGACCCAGGTGTGCCACACTTGGGATTGGGTATGACTGGTTAATGACGGCTAATAAGTCAGAAATGGCCATTCCGGTCTCCCTTGTCTTTGTCGGTTCCACCTTATCAACATGCCACACGTCCATGCCGCCTGCGAGGGCTCTAGTCTGAGCTCAGGGCACAACGGAACATACATGTTCCTTAAGCAGATCAGAGTCCCACACATATATATATATATAT
>WEDG01003741.1:0-56942 GCA_017591395.1 Schistocephalus solidus | reverse complement strand
GGTGAGTTTTTAGATCGTCTGCGTATAGAAATTTTGTGGTAGGGGTCGTTATGGTCGATTGGTCGTGAGTATATATAAATAATAGAAGGGGACCTAAGATGGTGCCCTGTAGCTTCCCACTAGTAATCCGAGATGAGTCTGAGACAACGTTTCTAATCTGCCCCACTTGATGTCAGTTTTGGATGTTAAATGTGAGAAATTCAACTAGGGAAGGGTGGATGCCATGGCTTATTAATTTCGTTATAAGCCTTTTATGGTCGCCTTTGTTAAAGGTTTTTTTGAGATCGAAGTATACTGTGGCTACCGTATTTCCTTCATCTTTGTTGCTGGAAATGAATTCCAAAAAAGTGAGATGACAGGACTGACACGACTTCTTAGGTAAGAAGGCATGTTAGGAGGGAGGTATGAGGTTGATGTTTGTCAAGTTATTTAGTATTTCGTTGAATACTCTTTTTTTCTAGAATTTTGGCGATTGTCGTTGTTCTATGAAAACCACGATAGCTTTCGATATAAGATCGATTACCGTTTTTATGGATTGGTGAAATGCTGGAATAATTTCATATACCTGGCAAAGTTGCATTTGCTTGAAGTAACGTGAATCGTTTAGCAAGGAGTATTGGTACATATATCATATGGTTGATTATACATGGAGGGATTTAATCGGTCCCATGGGAGGGAGACGTGGGTAGTTTTGGATAGCTGTTTTGACTGTTTCTTCAATAAAATGGATCTAATTCAGTATAATTCAGTATATATAAGGGAGATAGGCAGAGCCTTTGAAAACCCTATTTACAGATAGACAGTAGCAAAACAAGCAAATGTTACATGGCGATAGTCGTTTTAGTATATCGATCATTGCTGTCGACTAAATATATGTTCATCAAGTAAAAATGCATCAAGTCTTCTTTTAAACATTTCTACGCTATCAGCCTGAACAACTGAGGCTGGCAGTTTGTTCCATTCGTCAATCACCCGTTGGGAAAAGAAGTTGGCCCGCACTTCAAGTTTGGCGTGATTTCTTTTCAGTTTGTATTGGTGACCTCGGAGACTTGTCATGTTTGCCAATTCAAAAAAAGGTGGCCATCTGAAGAGCACAATCAACTCCTCTGACAAGTTTGAAGACTAAGATCATATCCCCTCTGTATTGCCTGTAAGAGATAGGAAAAACTTTAAGTCTTGCTAGGCGGCCCTCATAGGGTAGGCATTCCAATCCTTTGACTAATTTCGTTGCCCTCCATTGAACTTTCTCCAGCAGAGCGTAGTCATGTTTCGTCCAAGGGCGCCACGCCTGAACGCAATATTCCAACACCGGCCGGATAAATGTTCCAAACACGCGCCCATAAAGCTCTCCGTCAAAATTAACGAAGGGCCTCCTGATTGCGCCTAAAATACACATAGCTTTCTTGCGATATTCGCACAGTGCGACGATGGTTTGAGAGTTGGTGTTATCCATATACCCAAGTCCTTTAGAATATTTACCTCCTGGAGTTGGTGACCACTGATGAAGTACTGGTATTCAAATCTAATCATCCTTCTGGAACTAGACTGCAGTTGGATTATTTGGCATTTGTTAAGATTAAGGTTCAGCAGCTACTCATCACACCATGTTTGCAAGCGATCTAAGTTTTGTTGTAATTTCCGCGCATCCTCCGGTTTTTCAATCGAGTTCCATAACTTCAAATCGTCAGCAAACATTACCTTCTCGCATGTCAGACAATCCAGGCAGTCGTTTACGTATATCAGAAACAAAACGGGACCCAGAACGCTGCCCTGCGGAACTCCACTGTGAACGGTTTCCCAGTGAGACTTGGCGTCTCCGATACAAACACGCTGGCGCCTGTCTGTGAGACAGTCGGCCAACCATTTGAGTAGGTTGCCAGTCACACCCATTTGACGGAGCTTAAAGATCAGACGTTTGTGTGGAACCCTGTCAAAGGCTTTGCTAAAGTCAATGTAGACCGCATCGACTGACAAACCCATTTCTAATAATTTTTTCCAACTTTCCATGGATGTGAGCAGGTTTGTGAGGCAGGATCGACCACTTCGAAATCCATTTTGATATGAACTTAGCAAGTTATTTTCTTCAAGATGCCTCATCAGTTCCCTTTTGATTATCTTCTTCATCATTTTGCAACAGATACTTGTGAGGCTGACTGGTCGGAAACTGTTTGGTGATGTCCTCTCTCCTCCTTTATAGATAGGGGTTATGTTGGCTATCTTCCACTCGGTAGGCAGAGCCCCCGCCTCCATCGAACTTTCAAATATCTTGGAGAGCGGAGAGGCCAGCTGGTCTGTGAGTTCATTGAGATCTTTTGCGGATATACCATCTGGGCCAGGTGATTAAGTGGGCTGTAGCTGTTTCAGAGTTTTTCTTACTGTGTCAATTGGGAACGACACCGTGCTAATTTTGTTTGTAGATGTGGCAGTACTGTAGTATTCGTCCTCGTCAAAAGGTGGTTCCTCGGTATACACGGACATAAAGAAATTGGATAAGAGGCAGGTCTTATCAGAGTTATCAGTTAACCTGTTTCCCTGATTGTCTTTAAGACAAGGAATGCAGTCGCGATTTCGTTTTGCCTTATTAACGTAAGCATAAAACCTTTTCGAATTTCTTGGTATGTCTTTGACTATTTCCGACTCAAAGGCTGATCTTTTGTTTCTCAGAAGATTCCGACACCGATTTCGCTGTTTCTTAAAAGCAGAAAAATGTTCCGGTTGTTGATATCTGGCATATGTTCTCCGCAGTCTTCTTTTCTTCTTAAGATTCCTTTTTATTTCCGATGTCACCCACTCGGGTCGGGAGACGCACGATCGCCTTTTAAGTGGGCAGAATTTCTCTACCAACTGCTGAATCAATTTACTAATGAAGAACCAGGCAGCATTTGGGTCAGGTACATGTGCAGGGCTCCAGTCTTTCCCATTCAGTAATTCTTTTCATTTTGGGATAATCCCTTTCCATACATTTCTCTGCCTAACTGCACGACATTTGTGTACAGAAAATGAATGTACTCCCAAGCAAGAACGCAATGATCACTTCGTCCAAGCGGCACGTAAGAACTTAATGCAAGGATGCAATTGTCGTCTCTACTAATGATTAGATCTAAACAGCTTGACTGCAGCCCATTTCGGAACCGCGTCTTCATTGTGACATGTTGGGTAAGAAACTCGTCATTTACCAACTGTAGTAATTTCTGTTCGAATGAATTTTCTGATCGCGAGCAGTACATTGACACCCAATCGATATCGGGAGCGTTGAAATCTCCAAGTATTAATAAGTGTTTGCTACGGCAGATTTGCTTTACCTCTGTGATAAGTGCTTCGTCCGTGTTCGTTCGCTGTCCTGGGGGTCGATATACCACGGCAATATGGAGGTCTGTTTGGTTTGGGACATTCAGTTTACAACAAAGTATTTCGCAAGACGAGATTCTATTTGGCGAGGGCCCATCCGGAATGAAGTCAATGCCTTCTCGCATAAACATTACGATTCCACCACCCCTACGTCCGTTTTTATCCATGCGTATAAGCTGAAAACCATCTATTCGGACTTCTGTGTCTGCGATTTGTTCATTTAACCATGTTTCAGTTAGAGCTATGAAGTCAGGTTGTAAATGGTCCACGACCAGTTTAATTTCATCCATTTTGTTCAATAGACTCTGCACATTTGTGTACATCATTTTAATCTTGTTTTCTTCCCTCGATTTCTGAAGATTTTTGGTTCTTTCTTCCACTTGGCGATTTTCGCTGGATATTTCACAAGATATATCCAGTCTCCTGTCTGGGTTCAAATCTATAGGCATTTGGTAGGGCTTTTGACCGGCGTGGTTGCCGTCAATTTCACCGGATGTTCCCATAAAAACGAGCGCACCGTTTTGACTATTTTGTTGTCTAAAATTTTTAAGTTTTGTTCCCCCTCGTATTGACGTCTTTTCAATTCTGCTACCAGTGTCCTCATTTTCATCCGATCGGTGGGAGAGTAATCCGGCTGAAAAAAAAACTCCACGATGACTCTTTCGTAATCGGGACTTTCGAGAGAGCAATAGATCTACCTGCTGTTTGCTCCCCAAGACGACTTTTAATGGTCTTGGTCGAACCCCATGCGTTTCATTTGTAACGAGAGGCCTCAATCGAAAGATCTTTTTGATGTCGACTATCACACCAGTTTCTTGCGTATCATTCAATAAATTTTGAAATATCAGCAGATCCTGTTTTACTCTTTCTTTTGGCGTTTCCCCAGTAGCCTCTGATACTCCCTGAACTACCCGACAAAATGATCTGTCAGGGAAAAAACTCTTTTCTTCATCCTGCTTTCTTTTAGTGATTGGAAGGTTGAACCATGCCCTTTGTTACAGTCTTTAATACTATGTTCAAATTGGTCTTCATCGATGAGCCTGTTGGTTGATTTGCAGACATCTCTATGGACCTTTCAAACAGCGTGAGTTCTCCTGACAATGCGTTTGCTCGAATAGCACCCGGGAAACCTGAATTTTGGTTTGTGGCATCCAGGTCTGTCGATAAGTCACAGGCCACTTTTTCCGCCATTACTTTTGCTGGCTACCATGCCCTGCTTCATTGTATTTCGATGGACATGTAAAGAGCATGCTGCTGTCGCTCGTCCGTGGCATTAAAGATACCTTACGATTACTGTTTTTCGACTTTTCAGAGACCGTCGATCGCTGATTTACTTTTTTGTGCAGTCGGATTCTATGTGCACCAGATTTCCCGAACCTGGGGAAACGCAAGACATAATTTCCTCCTCGCTTATTTTCTTTCTGGTCATCTGTATTTCAACTGACTCAGAGGTTTGTTCTAATGACTTCGTTCTTTTTCTCTTTTTGTTTCGCTTAATGTTGTGCCTATTGACTTCTACCGTTTCCTTTGCGATGATTATGGTCTAGCTTGCTGATGTTTTTCAGATCATTTGTATCGTGTTTCGGCGAGTTAACTTTTTAATGTTTTATGAGGACTGATATTATTTCCGATAGGAGATCGAGGTCTCCTTCTAATCTCAACTCTGGTTGTGAGTCCTCGGCATCCATCACAGTGTGCCAGCCCTTCACTGTTTAGCTTAGTTTTTGGTAATGTTCAGTAGTGCACTGCTTTCTTCAATATTGCTGCTTTGTGGTTCTTCTCGGTCTGCTGAGAGTGACTTGAGTATTTCTGGTAAGTTTTTGTCACATGAAATCGAAAAGGGTTTAAAAAGATAGGAGAGATCATTATTTTTTTGTAGTTTATACTTTTTGTTTTTGTCTGCTGGCTTCCCGGGCGTGGCCGAGCGGTCAAGAGCATCGGTAGCTAATCGAGAGGTTGGTGTTTTGAGTCCTGGCCGAAGCGGTGAATAATTTTCTCGGGTGGTCGGGTCATGAACATTTGCGTTTCCCATGCCAGCAAGATCTCTACGAGGATGCATTAAGTTTTAACGAGCAGCTTAAATTATCAAGCGAATAGATTACTGAGCACAAAAAGAAGTGCTTTTCCGAACCGAATTCACTATGGAATGCTAATACGAAGAAAAGAATGATGCAGCCTTCGAAGTGAGTTTGCCAGTGGTTCTCCGTTCCTTTCTGATGTAGACACCTTTCCTGGCGAGAGACTGTTTTCTGAAGCCCGTATGAGGCAGGATCCAAATGAAGCTGAGTTAGCTTATTATTCGAGATTCCGATATCAATTTTCGTGAGCCTGAATATCACAATGTCTATAAACAATTATAGGCTGATCCTGATAAACAGACAATATGTGATCCAATGACAACTTATTTCGTTGAGTCCTGACTTTGGGAACAGATTATTGGCCAAAAATCAAAAGCTTGGAGACGAACGAATTTCAAACGGAAGTCCAACGACGCCGCAATATAAACAATATGAGCAATAAATGCGCTTATTCGTTCAAAACCACTTTTAAAAAACAATAAATGATAGGAAGAATATTCAGGAACGACTCAGCCGTTCGTAGATGTCAACGGTCCTGGATAACTTCAGATCTTCAAGGGGTTTTGCACGTTTGGTTCACTGAGCGGTTGTCAGTATGTATTGGTGTAGAGGCTTTTTTTATCAAGTCGACGAAGGTGATAAACAAGTTCCAATTTGATGTCGTTTTGTGAGGTAATTTGGCACAAGAAAAATTCCCGAACATTGCGAAGAGCAATTACGTTCGTGCAGTGGCAGTTTTAATGTCAGAATCAGCACAAGCGAAGTGTTAACGATTTTCACACTGTCCAAGCCGGAGAACAAAAAGAAACGTGGTTCCTTTGCACACGATGACCTTGACATAGGTTACATATCTTTAGTTTGGTTGGTTGTGGTATAGGTTCATTTTCTACTTTATAGTTGGCAGAGAAGTAATTGTTGAATAAATTCACTATTTGGTCGTCATTTTTTATTATTTGTCCTGAGTCCGTGAGCATAATTTGATGCCCTGATTTTTGATAATTTTCATTTTCGTTTGAAAAATATGAGCTGTTTGTCTTGGGGATTCAAGCGCGCGGTGTTCTGCAGTTATCAGCTTTTTTTGTTTCCATTTTGGTAGCTAGGTCACGGATTTCTTTAGTTTATTCGCAGTGTGGATAAGTAACTAGCACAGGGGTCGTGTAGTTATTTTTTGTATTTTATGTCGCTTTGGCTTTTAACGAGGGGAACGTTCTTCTACTAGGGTATCTCTAATACTGTTTAGGGTACAGTATAGAAGGCTAATTGCTTTTGCGGGGGGATATTGTTATAAGGTATGTACTCCACTCTTCTGTTCATTGAGTCCTGATCAAGTTTTCGAGGATTTATGTGACTGGTGTTAGAATCGTATGCTGGTTTTATTTTTAGTGGGAGCATGGATATTATTTTTTGATCACTATTAAATGTTTATGCTGTCATAATGTGTACATATAGGCCAAATATCATTGGTGAGAATAATGTCAAGTACGTGGTTTCGTTGGGTGGGTTTATCGAATATTTGAGTACAGTTGTGAAATACAATAAAAGATAACAGTTCGTCGTGTTTGGTTAGGGCTGAGTCCTCAATCAAGTTAATTTCTGGGTGGTTTACATCACCTGAAATTATCATAGATTAATTGTTTATGTTTGATATATTGTCCATTAAATAGTTAAGACCAGTATCATTATTACTACTACTACATTCAGGGAGAGAGTAGAGATATCCGATTAATATGTTTTTTGTGGTTCTGAGATTGTAGCGTGGCAAACCAAGCTTCTCCAGTGGAAGATGCATCGTGAACATCAAGAGCGCTTTTTTCAAGTGTAGCTTTGATGTAGATAAAACATCCTCCACCTCGTTTATTAAGGCGGTCCGGTCTATAGAAGGTGTAGTTTACGATAAATAGTGATTCATTCGATATAAATTCATGTGCCCCAGTTGCAGTGATGCAAATGGTATCCGGGTTATAAATTTATAGAAAGGTTTTGAGTTGAGATATTTTATGAACTATTGATCTTGCTTTGATTAAGAGTTATGCTTAGGCCATTGGAGCTGGAGATAGATAGATCGATAGATGTTTTATTTGAGTAACCGGAAGGGCACTGTCATTGGATAAAAATCAATTAAAACTAATGCGAAATCGCGTAAAGTTAAGTTTGAATGGTAGTTCCGATATTGGCGATTAAAATTGACACAAATCAGTGTGGTCAAAAAATTAGATAAAAGAGCAGACAGTAAAAAAATACTCCTTGGATATTTTTATGGAAGAGGAATATATTGAATGGGGTTTGTGGGATTCTAAGGAGAAAAAAACTGTCACTGGGCCGTGGTGAAAAAAACAACTCCCGAAGATGTTTTTCATGTTTAGTGGGCTAAGGGGGGAACTGAGTGATTTCTGAGAAGAATGTTGACGGGTACGGGGGGTTTGGGTGACGGGGTTAGGTCGAAGTTGCGGAGGTGGATTGATTAGGTGGTAATTGTGTTAAATAGGGATTTCTGATGGGAACGGTTGTTGGCCTAGATAGTTGGTTAGATGGTCGTTAAATCCCATGTTATTTGGAAAACTATATTGTTTCATGTTATTGCGATGCGATGGAAGGTTTATTAGCCATAGTGGCACTGTAGAAACTTGTATTTTTCGGTATATTTTGCAAATGAGGATTTGGGGTTTAACAAATTTTTCGTCTTTATAACTAGGGCTTTTTGGTTGCGACAGCGTGCGTAATAATGCTCTTCGCGTTCTTCTGAGCCTGTCGGACTTGACGCGGGTGTTTTGTAGTTTTGATAGTTTGGGTGTTGCACATTTTGCTTTCGTAATTGTTAGTTTCGCGGTGTCGCTTTAATTATTATTGCTGTCACTGTAGTCATTGTACTATTATCTAGCAGGTTATCTGGACTGGGTCCACCGTCTCTGATTTCATGCTGTCCAAAGGTGATGTTAGTGTATTGGAGTTTCGTTTTTGGTTATTGATGACCTCCCCTTCTAACTGCTTTTGCAGTTGTGCGTTACTTTTCGTGGGTGTCAGAGGTAGAAGCATACGTTGCATGCTCCAATAAAGGAGTGTTGTGTTGATTATTTCTTGTCTGTTCTGCGATTTTCCTCTGAAGTTGTCTTCGCTGCATTGGTGTTAAGTGTGGACCTAGGAAGGGTTAAAGTGTTTGGAATCTTTTGTTTAATGCAGGATTATTTAGTATCATTTAAGCTTCGGTTTGGGTAAATAATGTTACTAATACTGGTCTTTTGTGACTTTTGGAGTTAAGTCTTCTGCTTGGAGCTATTGGAGCTATTTGCTGGATGGTTGGCGTTGGGTTTATAGCTTGTGGGAAGTTGCTGTTAACTATATTAAGTCGATGTTGTAATCTGTCAGCAACTTCGGGGGAAACCAAATGTATGATAGACTCTATTTGTGGAAAACTCGTGAGGTTATTTGCAAATGAATTTGCATCAAACAGAGAATCGATGATCGTAAATAGAGATTCATGTTTCTCTACAAACTGCTGCATGCGACAGGTGGCAGAGAGGTCAATTGTATCCATCATTCTTTCTGCTTTAATTTGATGGAAGTATATGAGGCGTTTGATGTTGAGTTACGAAGAGAAGACACTTATATAGCAAAATTCTTTTGATGAGTGGGGTCAAAAAATTTACATAGGATTCAATTTTGCCCTAGCTTAGAGCGGAAGGTTTCCCATAGGTCAGATTACAGTTTATTTCGTCAAGTTTTAACTTCGAGCATCGATTACTTATCAAAATATCTTACCTTTTGGAGACGAGCGAATTTCAGACAGAATTCAAACGACGCGCGTACATGTTAAGGGCTGTCTCTTGGCGATCAGCGAACAAGCTGAGACCAATTAGAAAAGTTGATAATATTTTAGAAAGTTAGCTGGATGACCAAGAATTTGAAGTCAAAATTGACGAAACTATGGTCATCCGGCGTAAGTACAACCGAGGAATGCTTTGAAGGCAGTATGGATGTTAGAGAGGTACGAGACAAGTCAGTGAAAGGCCATGTTCAGGAAAGTTAAAAAATAGGAGCTGGAGATCACTGAAGGCCCTAATTCTCAAGTGGATATGCAGAGGTCGCATTATTTTCACGGACGCATGGAGGAAATATTGGAACTCATTATTGAAAGGATATCAACCTTTTACAGTCAGTCATAGTCTGTATTTCGTTTCCTCACGACAGGTAGACATGCTAACGTATCGAGTCACCTGAAACGGAAAAGCTGATAAGGAGAACCTATAAGGGCTTGAAAACTGTGGGAAGACCTGAAAAAGCCAAATACCGAATTTGATTTGGTATTAACAGGAATGGGCACCGTTGCCTGGGACCCCTTTCTGGAGCACACGATACAAACCCTTTCAGTGCAATGCTCTCGGCCAAGATAAAAAGTAACTGTAACGTAATCCTTTTAAATTGCTGTAAATTATTTTAATTTTATTAATTTTGCAATGTAAACACTGAATTTATGATTACTTCATGTGTTCCGAAAGCCATAAGAATGGAATAAACTCAACCGTATTTCCAATGTGGAGGGTGCAACGCATTGAATCGAAGGAAGTTACTGGTATGCACATGGAGGAATGCAAAACCGAGTAGCCAACTAAGACGCGTTAGCTTCAATGATATTGCCGAAATGTATTAGCCAGTTAGATAACCTTTACGTGTGGGGGTGCAAGGCATTGAGTCGAGAAAGGATGCTATTACGCATATCGAGGAATACAAACCCAAGTGACAGACTAAGATACATAAGCTACAAGGATATTGCCAACAAGAGCTAGTCGTTAACTAAAATTTTACGCGTGGGGGTGCAAAGCATTGAGTGGAAGGAGGGTGGTTTACCGAAGTTAAAAAAACTACTTTAGCAGTTTATGTAGTATTACAAGTAGTACTTTAGTTAGGTAACATATTGCATTTTAATTCAATAATTACAGTAGCGAACAATTTTAAGTACGAAGTGGGTACTGGTTTGGCTACTTCTCGGCCAAGTTCAAAGAGGAGTTTGCTGGAATCTCCTTCGGACGGGTTACTGATATTCCTTCAAGGTTTGTATTTTTTAACGAATACTTCTCCTCAAAACGGAATATGTTTAATAATTGACGCCACCGAACTCCCGTATTCAGATAAAATTTTATTCGTTTCTCTTATGAAAACAAACTGAAATAACTGAGGGCAGTACTCAGCTTCGTTTGTAATGCCCAAAATCTCAAAAGTGTCACCATTCTTCATAACAGGAATCTGGATCCTGTTACATGTTCTCTGATCACATGTGGCTGTAGATTAATTAAGCAATGGTAACTACCTATGTTATCTAACCAACCATTTCAAAATTTGACGAAGTATGTTTCGGTAAGTTCGTCAGGCCGTTCGTACAATCACATTTAGAACTGAAATTTAATACTTGAAAACGGTGGACTATAAAGGACCATGGGACTCTTCATAAGGTTCACAGGCGTGTAACTAAGCTAGTCTCTGCTTAATGCGAACTGCCCTAGGATATTTGGCGGTCTAAACCCGACCGTTTTCCTTTGAATTATAGGCAGCTACGATTTGAAGTGATACAAGCGTAATGCGTACTGCAGAGTCAGAACTGTTGTCTGGCGTCCGACGTTTTCATTGAGGTGGCAACCACTGCCAGTTTGCGAGGGCATCTTCTCAAATTTTTGTAATTGGAGCTAAGCAGAATGAGAAAAGGTTTTTATTCTCTAACAAAGTGATTAAGATACGGGATGCTTGGCCGGCGGATTCAATGTGTTCCAACCCATCGGCACTATTTCGAGGAAACTTCACGAATATAGTCATATGCAAAAGCAGGCAAGCAGAACCTAACGTAATTCCCTCCCTCAATCATCCTCCCTGAAATTTTTACGTCAAAAATGATTTTAAATTAATAATAATAATAAAAAGAAGAAGAATAATAACCACGTTGCGGTTGCGGGCTTGGTTTGAGAGTAAACCACGAGGCACAAATTTAGGACTCCGTCCTGTAACGCGAACGGTGGACGACCCTCTGTCATCCTTCTCACAGTCTTTTGGTAACTGTTTTGTACATTCTTTGTTAAATGCATCAAAAAAAAATCAACGTGTCATCCAGTACGGTCTGTTTGCTTTTAAATTTTCGTTGACATGCATAACTCAATAAGACGCTCTTTGTACAGCCCAAATTTATGTCCCATCATGCTCCCATTTGCAGCTGTGCATAGTTTAACAACGATTTCTATGCTGCTATTTTTTCCTCACCACATTAAACGGTGCAACCAGAGATTTTAAAGTCATACTTGTATTTTACTTTAGGTAAACTAGACCACTCGTCTCCCGGAAGTGTTGGAAATGTGGTGACTTCAGGCTCTGAGGATGAATATACTTATATATGTGTTTGAAAGTTCCAATACTGTAAAGAGTCACCTCAAAGGTTACTTCCTTCTCCCCATTATAAGTTTTATGACTTTGAACCTTGAAGTTGTATGTTTAACTACCCTAAAAGTAATCAGGGCCGCCTGAGTTTGTCCTCGTCGACTATGCTGCTTATCGTGCTTGGACTATCCGTGATCCCTTGCTTGATTGTGCTGTACCTATGGCTGAAAAGGCTCCGCAAAGATTGTATTCTGATTACAGGTATTACGGAGTCAGGAAAAACAGCGCTTTTCACAATGCTTGTCCACAAAAATGTGTGTTATGACCTTTACCTCGCTCGGCCCAAATTCTGCTAACTATAATTTAAGGACCAGGGTAATTATTAAATATTAATTCATTTTAATTAGGCTTCAAGGAGTCTCACTCTTATTGACATCCCAAGTCATGAGAAGATTCGTTACGAATATGTGACAAAAAACAAAAGTCGCGCTGCGTACGCGTTGCTATTATAATTTTTAATCGGTTAAGTGGAGTCGTATTTGTCATTGACTCAGTCACCATCCAAAAGTCTCTGAAAGATGTCGCGGAGTATCTGTACAATCTGCTCGCCGATGCAGTGTTGGCGCGAGGACGCGTTCCTTTTTTGATTGTTTGCAACAAACAAGATTTACCTAATGCAAAGGATATTATCACCGTGGAAAAACTGCTCGAGGATGAAGTGTAAGCATTTTATCCTTTCGTTTAATGGTATTCCTCTCTTGCCGTTTCGTTCAACTTTCTACCATACTAAAATTTCTACATGTTAGCCTCCCACATTGCTAGTTTTTTTATGTTTTCGTATTTTGCAGTCCATTAAGCTTGTTGAATACCATTATGCGTATATGCCCTGTGTAGGTAGTTGACAGATTGGAGTTTCACACAGCCCTTGAGTCAGCCAAGCATAATAAAAGTGCTAATTATGCATGACTAATTTGGAGTAACTTCGCCGCCCTTAAAACTCCTAAAGAAACAATGTCGTCTTTTTTTTAAGTAGAAAGAGCATTTGGCAAGCATCGTTATACATCTAGCAATACCTGTAATTGTCCTGGGAAAATCAGGGAATCTTAAGTAAAAAGTAACACTTCTTTAATTTGGGATGCACCTGAAAAGATAAAAAAGCACATGGTGACGTCAAGATTATGTTAACCTAGCTCTGGAGGGCATTGTATAAAACTTATCAGCTGACTATTGTGTTATTGGTCCGAGACCTCTCCTTAAGTCTCCGAAAACGTGTATGGTCTAACGTTTTCCTTTCCCCTCTGCTTAAGAGGGATCATACAACTTGACCTACGTGGTGCTTGTGATGGTTAAAAGTATGTCACTATGCCTGCTTCTGACGCTACTTGCGCAAGCTAATCAATGCTAACTGACCAGGCCATCTACTGCAGGTGCCGGACTGTGCTTCTTTGGTTCCGGTTTAGTATGCGAAATGACATCGATGATTTGAAAATAACACACTTAGCGAAAATTGGCCCTGTCTCTATGCCTAAGAAAAATACCAAACATTTTCAACCCCTTGCACGCAACATTTTACCACAGAATATCCTGATAGATCCTAAAAAATTCTTCGTCTTCTCTCCCTTCAGCTGCTTTTTTGCGCACGTCATGCCAGTTTACAGCATTGTCTTGGTCATGTTAGGTTCTCAAATTCCAAAATTGAGCTTGTATTTTTTGCGCCTGTTGCCATACTCGTTCTGAATGTGATGATTTATGCTCTTCACGCAGGGCTATCAGCAGCAGACCTGTGTAGGTTAATCCACTATCTCCATCAGCCTCAATTGGATGCCATTGATTAAATAACTAAGTTCATGTCTTCAAGGACTATCGAACCAAGTTTATCTAACCCTTTCATTGCCTTCAGTTAGATGGTGACTTCATATTTAGGACAGCAGCATTGAAATTATAAACGAACAACGAGAACGTACCCATAAAAAACTCGTTCATTTCTCTTGGATTGCCTGAGGTATAAACGTGATGACGTCAAAGCGAGTTTGGAGCGTCGAAATGTAGATGATCCATGTACTTCACTCAAGGAATAATTGTTAGACAACAATGGTCGGACGCTTTCAATTTTCGCTCTTCTTTCATGCTTGAGCTGCATCATTCACAGCCCTACGGGAGGACTGGCCGTACGGATGCCGTGCACGCTACTTATTGTAGCTATGGAGGTGTCGCTTTGAGCCCATAGATGCGTTTGAAAGCTTTCTAGAGTCCTCTAAGCGGTAATGGTTCTCATATTAATGCTCTCCGTTCTATTGGTTTAGAAGTAGTCTGACCTGAGCTATGGCCATCGTAATCTAGGTTAACCAGCCGGTGTCCTGGTACTGTGGAAGTCGTGTAGAGCCTCTTGTGATTCGTGTAATGGGGTTATATAAAAAGGATAGTCATGTCTGACGCCTGAGTTTATATCAACCGGTGGGAAAACGATATTGTAAACTTATTTCACGCAGTAATGGAGCGATATTTGGCATGATTATTTTTAATTTTTGCTGAAACACCACAGGCAGTGACTGCGAATGGAACTGAAGGCTACCTCAAATAATCTGTTTTATTGTTTAAAGTGGCATTTAAGACCGCTTTATCGTGTTTATACTTAGTTTGAACACCCACGTCCAGTTCGGAACCGAACTTGACCGCGTCTCGTCCCTGAATTCTACACATGTTGAAAGCCTGTGACAGGGACAGTGGTACGTCGTTGTAGTTGTTGGACTTAGTGTTATCTCCCTTCTTGAAGACAGGCGCAAACATCTTCAGGCCCATAATCAGACCGCATCTAATCTTCCCATATTTTTATAGTCTATACGCGGACTCTGTCTGCCAGCGCATTGCAAAATGGCTTATGCACTTCAGAGTAGTTACTGTTCTCTGTTAATGTACACCTCATTCTTAAATACGAGATTCCTTCCTGCTATCGAAGATCGCAAGGAAGGCCAAAACTCCGCTGCCGATGCTAGAATTGGCTGTTGGTTGATTCACGACAGCGAGAAGAAACTCACGCACTAAAGAATGCTCTCGATCAGATTGCCAGCAATAGCCTCTTGTCACACTGTGGCCAGTCATTCAGTGCAGAAGTCTCTTCGATAATTTGGTGGGTAATTTTAGTTACATTTTCGAGTGCTACCGACGTTTGAAACCTGTTCTGTGAAAGTCGTCACTTGAGCCAGATGTGGTTTGCTGTCATCTTTAATCAACTATGCTATTTTCGAGTCTTGATGAAAAAAATCAAAATTGCTGGATCCAAAGTGACTTGGCTGAGCAGTGACTAAGATTCTCGTGCAGACCGAGTCATTACGGTAGCGCTCTGTGAATCCAGAAATTCTTTCAGCTGTCTTAGACTGAATTGCAAAATATAACGAGATGCTTCTGATTTCTCCACCGGTTTGAGCTTGACAGTGGGTCAGTTTTCTCGCTACAGGGTCTCCAACAGGTTAAACTGCAATTTTACCACATCCACGTGTTTGGCACAGGTTATTTTGCACTCAGGGGATAAGTGGACCTTCGGGTGCGTTTTAACGAGCAACTGGTCTGATCTGCGACGTCACCGGTCACTCTTCGATCGGCCACCGTGCACTCATATGTAAAACTTAACTGAGCAGAATGTAGTCATGACTTTCGTTGAAGTGCTAGCTTAATAGGTTTTGGAGACGGTAATAGGGGCAAGGGTTAGGACCAAGCAGCCGGTTCTGGTCGGCGAAACTCTGTGTTCCTTCGGTGTCGTCGCATCGGGCATCAGGAAAAAAGTGGTAGATTAGATGGTTTCTAGAAAAGTTGCTTGGCCCAGTCTTGCCACCCCAGTTCACCGGGTGATTACGCTCGTCAGCCAATTCTCGCATTTACGACTCGTATGCCGGTAGTTGAGTTTGGGCATAAGCTAAAGTAAACCACCTTTTCATTTGCACTCAAGCCATCCGTTCATTGACTGGCTCTTGTGCAATTACTGCCTGACCGCCAAATAGAGGCTAAAATTTCTATTTGTAGCTATTGGCGTCTTCAGCGTGCCGTACTCCTGTTTCAAACTAAGCTGACATGCAATAAATTTTCCCACTAATGTTTAGATAAACTGAAGTTCACTGTTCCACCACTAAGCCACTGCTCCACGCCTTTGCGTCCAGTGGAACTGTTTCACTTCCTGCCTGCAGGGTGAAGCCAATTCGCTCAGTTGCGTATTCATAAATGCTCAGTAGTGTAATGAAGACAACCGTCACTGGCTAGAGGGTTTTAATATATTTTTTGGAAGGTCAAACTTGACACCCCTTCTGTGGAAGCAACAAGCTCGGCACAACGCTTCCTGTTTTTACCGATTATTTCGAGCATTTTCCGCGTTTATAGTTTTCTCTTCTTCACTCGCTCTAAAGTGTCTCCTGTCACTCCTTTCTGTCTGTTTTCCATCTCAGCAATACCCTGTGTATTACGAAGGCCGGTGCTCTTGCTGGTTTGGACTCTGGAAAGGAGAGCGTTGCTATCGTGAAACCGGGTGAAAAATTCAGCTTTGCTGAAAATAAACACCACCGGGTTACATTTGTGGCCTGTGCCACCACTGAAGAGAACATCGGACCTGTGCGATCTTGGCTTGAGCGACAGTGATATTCCTGCTGCGTGGCTGCGTTCTTCCTCCGGCGTGCCAGTCATTTGCAGAGGTTTTCTTGAGTAAATTATATTTATGTCCCTCTTCTTGTCACTTACTGGAGTTTTTATTGTTTGGCATTCACTAGCTCGTTTTGCGTAAGGAAAATTTGCTTAGTCTAGATGTTTAACAGTCTCTGTCGCGAGACGTTGCCTTCGCTAATCGACCACATGCATAAGCCAATACCCGTCACCTGTATGTCGCAAAATCTAAGGATACTATCCACAATGGGTTTCTGGAGGAAGTGGATGAAGAGTAACCGGAATGGTGTATCCGCTTTACTTTGAAGTATCATTCAAAATTTTCAGCAAAAAAAAGAAATGGCTCCATTCACATAGAGAATAGGATAATTTAACATATTATACAAAAGTCAAAAATTGACATTTATTGTGGGAGACAGGTCCAATCTTTGCTTCTGTATTTCAGTCTCTTCACACGTAAGGGAACGTTCTAGAAATGGCAAAACTGAGCGCTGATATGCCGATGTATGGCAAGCTTTATGGCGAAAGCCTGTGCGTATCGGATGGGAAGACTTCATGGCAATCAGCTCAGAGTGGAGGGGATGGGTAACATCATCAAGAATTCGCTCAGAAAATTGTTTGACTGTTGTGAAGTGCCGTTTTGTTATCAAACCCACTAAAACAGTATAAGAAACACCGGCATCAGAAGAGAGCATTCGGAGGATACGTTTTAAAATCAGCAAATACTTTTTAAGCAAATCTGGAAAAATCACGGGAGAACAATAAAGGATGTAGGGAAGAATGCATGCCTCTAAAAATAGCTCGATAAGGGCTTGAGGTGTGTGATAGGAACGCTGGTTTGTTGCGATTACATTTATTAGTTTCCGCCAGCGCGTACAGTAAAACTGCGTCGTGATTTCACCCCTCGTAAGCTTCTGTTTTATCCATGGCATAAGGGAAGCTCCGTACTTCAGCAATGGAGCCTTCGAACGTGCCTGCGCGAGCTAGATAGGTCAGTAGCAGATGGTTCCTTACGATATTGTAGATTGGGACCGGGTCTAAGGCTATCCATGCTGTAGTCCACGTACACGAACGGGCTTCTGCTCTTGCTGGTGGTGAGGTCGCTGCCGTCTTCAGCCAAATTCACCAGCCTATGGATTTAGGAGCAGGTGTCATTTCGAGCTATTCATGCCTCCCAGGTGAGGAGTCCAGATGTGTGGTCTTGCTCAGCCACTTGAGACTTGTGCTATCCAACACTGCTGAGTTATACCGGACCCATAGCAATCACACAGCTCGTGGATTTGAGAGTAAGCATCATAGTAGGTGACGTGTTTCATAAAACTAGCTGAAATTTGGCTGATCTTGCTGAGAACTTTTCAAGACAGCTGAGTTGCTTCGTGATCCTAGCACTCCTGGTTGATCTACGGTGAGCGCGCCTCTTCTTCGCGTTATCGGCGGCAACAAGTGGTGGCAGTAATCTGAGTTTGAGTCCCCTGTCTTTAACTCTGGCGCTGTGCTTCTGCTTTTCCGTCCGTCCCTCCATTAAGTTTTTTTCATAATTTTTTTTATTTCCGACTGGCCCGCACAGCCATAACGTACCTGACTAAGGTCGATTTAGGTTCTGGTGTACCCTACTACTTCGATCTGTGGTTGGAGTTCTGAAGACCCGCGAGGACTGCTAGACATCGGTGGATTGGAACATGACCTGCTACTCGCTAGACTTGCTGTTTCGTAGTAACAGTACACTAAGAATACAGAAGAATCATGTTCCTCCGTATTTTACTCTGTTGATGGTAGAAGTACTAGTAGAAAACCCCACTGCGGCACGACCGAAGTATAGCCAAAGTCCGTCTATATAATTTCTCACATAGTTGCTACTTGCTTTATCTCAGTAGACTTTTTAATGTGGCTATCGATCTCAAAAATTATGTTCTGAAGAGTATGCTCACCATATTCATCTGCCTCGGCAAGTTTTTGGCTCTCTACTCCGAAAATGGTTATTCGGAAACAGGCTCACGATACTTGCTGGTTTTGTCGCGGAGTATGCCATCAAGCCACAGGGAAAGAAACCATGATAACATTATGGAAATCTACATAATTATTAGGGGCGGTCAACTTACTATATCACAATTGGTAGATTCCATACATTGCAGTAGGCTGGGCGGGTAACTTGACCTAACTATGATCACCTTAACGGCTCCCGGTGGGGGCCTCGTAGCTCAGTTGGTTAGAGCGTTGACTGTAATAAAGCCTTCGCTGGTGGGGGTTCGAATCCTACCGAAGCCGGCGGGTTTTCCACAATTGGCCCAGATGAATAACTATTTAACTTGGTAAGCTTCAAAAGTTAATCATAATAATGCATGGCTATGCGAAAAAAGCGCAATACCTTAAAAAATAAGGGTTTAGTAGGAAATGCAGAGTTTAGGGGCGTGTGCGTTGATAAAGGGTGAAATTGCTTCTACAGGTACCGTTCTCGTGTTCAATAACAAAGTTGAAGTGGTGTTGGTGGTTGCCACGTCAAAGGGGGACATTGTCCGTTGGGGTTAATTTCAAAGTGGGTCGTTTAGATTTCACTCTAACCCCCAAGACCGATAAAACTATAATGAAAGAAAAACGCTTCGTTTCACAGCTATCTCACCAAGACGGCATTTATTTGACATACAACGTACTAGGATATAAAACTACCGGTACTAACAAACTCATGGTTATTTGCTAATCAAGCACCATCAGACCGTGGCATCCAATCAGAAAGTAGTTCCCTAAGCAGAGATTCGAACCAATGGTCCCACTTCATCGGCTGTTCGATCCCGATAATTCGGTGAACTGCCGGAGTCTGTAGTAAGTGCAGATTGGCCACAATATCCCTCAGTAGGACATAAAGTTTAAGCGTGCCATCAATTTCGTTGGCTTATGTATATTGTTAAGGGCAGGACCCTTCGACTGGAGGTTACCCTGGCTTATCCAGTGAATTGGTAGCCTTGCTTTGAAATAAAGCTGGACGCTTTACTACAAATACACAAGGGTAACCAGCTTGTCTAGGCTCCAATGTCTAATTTTTAGAAGTTTTTTCCCCATAATGCGCCAAAACCTTGTAAAAGAAGGGGCCCAGGATTGCTAAGGCTCAGTAATGATAGTGAAGGCTTTGTCTATATTTGTGCGTGAAGATTAGTTTTCGTAGTATCACGAGACACTAGATCAAGTGTACTAGGCTTGGGGCTGCTTTGGGAAGAAGGATGGGGTATATTCGGGATCGGAATATAATGTCACGAACCGCGTTTCAGTGTTCTTTTATCGCGCCACCTTTGCTGTAAGTTATCCCAAGTTTGCCGAGATTAGTGAGAAACTGGTGTTCACTGAGGGCTGGCTTCAAATCTAACCTTGCTTCTCAGACCATTTATCTCCTCATTAAATTTTAACTGAAATGAAGAACCCTGATCGAAAAGCCCACACCAGTGCGTTAATTAGTCTAGCAGTGTTGCCGACAAAGGCAAAGGTTATTGGAATGTCTGCTTTGGTCAGCAACTGGTCCTCTTCCAACCTGCTAGCGCCTAGGAGTTGTGCCTATTCATTAAGCCCTACAGCATTCTACCGTGGAGACCTTTAAACTCAGTCCCATGGTAAACTGTAAATTCTTACAGTCACGTGAGTATGTCCATTGTTTCACTATACGAATGTGCTCTTGGTGATTCCAGAAATATTTTAGTTCGCATCTCGGTATATACTAACTGCATTTGTATGCACTTCACGTCATCGCTGCATTCAATGACCCCAACGTCTTCTCCTGGGAGGTTTCCGGGTGGTCAGCATTTATGCCATACACACTGTCTACTGTTTATTTTTAGTAAATGTATTTGCATTCGTTTATTAATACTCACCGATCGCTAACGGAACTCATTCGTTCCGCTCTGCTTTTAGGCTCACTCTCGAGCCCCGCCAACAGCCGCACAGCGGCTAGTAGTAGAACAAACAGATGAATATTGCCGGCAACGACAAGGGAGACTGGAATGGCCCTTTGTGGTTTATTAGCCGTCGTCAGCCAGTCATACCCAACCCCAGTTGGTGCACCACCCGAGGATCGAACCCGCGACCCGTTGATCAGAAGTCCACCGCTCTAACCATTGATGTATTTTAAAAATATATGTCCTTTTATAAAACTGCCCCAACTTCCCAATCCCCAACGCGACAGGCTTTCATAATGTGATCGAGTTTTGCGACACCGCAGGCAACTGTTGACACTCCGTGCCACTGTGTAAACAGCCTAGAAAAAGTCAAGTTCGACACATGGTAATCACCATGGGATGGCTGATAAAGCACAGCGAAGGAAGGGGTTGGGAGAGAAAGAAGGGACCATCCAATAGGACATCGTTATTAAGGGAGCGTGAGATCGGTCGCGTTTCTCTTTCCTCTTTGAACTTTCTGTAGCCTCTCCACCTCGTAGGCGGCGGGATGTCTCTGTTCGGAAGAGAGGCCTTCGATTGATCATGTCGGGGAGACTATAACCTTTAACTAAAGGGCTGGTTTCCTTTGAGTTCGAAGTTTCGTTTCTTTTGCCTTCATGGAGTGATGGTCTGTGTCGAGGAACTTGGGAGTTGCAAGTAGCAGTCAGTTTCTTCATACATCCTATGGACAAACCAAAATCACAACTGCCAGAAGATTTTATGAAACGTGGACCTTCTCACATTCACGTCGAATGCTCTACCGTTTGAGCTGCTAGAGTTCCCCGGTGACTGAATGAGTGATCGATATCCACTTATATTTGACTCGTAGGGCACATCCCTTAAAATGCAGTCTTATTTTTGCAAGTCGCATTCTGTTCAAATAACCATAAACCTAGAGATTCCGTCCGTCTGTGAATTGTTGAGGGTGTGCCACACTTGGGATTGGGTATGACTGGCTGATGACGGCTAATAAGCCAGAAATGGCCATTCCGGTCTCCCTTGTCTTTGTCGGTTCCATTTCATCATATGCTACACGTCGCTATGCGACCGTCTGCGAGGGCTCTAGTCTGAGCTCCAGGGCACAACGGAACATACATGTTCCTTAGCCAGATCGGTGAACACCTCACTATCATAATTCATAGTCCCGATCGCAAACCGACAAAACAACGGACTCGTGGCTCAATGGTAGAGTGTTACACTCAATGACCAAAGGTCGCGGGTTCAAATCTCGGGTGATCCCCACCCGGGATTGGGTATGACTGGCTGATGACGGCTAATAAGCCAGAAATGGCCATATATGGCAAAGACGTTATACCGTACTTCCGACATATGTACTAGCTAAAAGCCCAGACACGTGTTTCGCCGATGTTTCTGCTGCTGTGCGACACAACAACGAGGGCTTCGGCTCTTCAGTGGGTCCCCCAGCGTTCTCTATGCGGTTTCTGGTATATGGACTCCAGAGAATAATCGGGGAAATAATTTCTGAAATTATTAAATGCAGGACATGGAGTCAGGTGATTCGGACATGAGTTTTTAGGGTCAGACCCGAAATTTCAATGAACATTTGGGTCGAAGACAATCAACCACTGTGGAATAACCACGTAATGCCCATTCTACAAACAAGTAGTACTACAAGTAGTATGAATCTTATATGGCAAAGACGTTATACCGTACTTCCGACATAGGTACTAGCTAAAAGCCTGAGGCGTTACTGGTCATGACATCGTCGCATCGTTGACCCCCTGCGAGAGCTGTTAATTGTAGTATGCATGTGATAGTGTGGCCTTTTACGTACTCTAAATACTGTGCACCTTGTGCCTCTAGCATCCTCATCTGCGTGTCTGTCTCTGACGATGGGTCCGAGTGAGAATCCTAAATGACAGGCCAATAAACTTCTTGTTCGAGTGATTGCATCTTCTCATCGTGAAAGCCAAAGTCTGTCTGCACGTGCCACATGTAAAACCTACTTCCCACAACATGTACCAGACTTTCATACGGGTGGCTCAGCTCGCACATGAGTGAGAAACAAATATAAAGTAATTAAACACTGTCAATGCCTCTATTTATTATTATCATCCCGACCTATTTTTCTAACGCAACCGCTTTTCTGCACACAAAGGCAGTGGCAGTTTTGCATCTACGTAATTATTTGCACAGTATGCCGGAATGAAGTAAAAGGAACTGTCAAACTGACCGCCATCTACCGGTCATTTAAAGGGTTGAACTTATGATAGATTATTTTGAGCGTTCCAGTATCTTCTTATACGTACTTTGGAAGCGTAAACCCGCAAAGTTTTAGCAGTTTGAGCAATAGGTCAGTATTTATATGGTCACTCTCCTCTACATTCATGATCGTAGCAAAAATTACTGCAATATAAAGAGAAAGTAAGTTTTTTTTCCGTTTGTGGCAGATAAATTACCAGTAATGTTTTCTCAAGAAACCAAAAAAACCGCCGAAATTCAATTTTTTTGGCTGTCTCGTGCTAAAAGTTAATGTATAAAGACTTCCTTCGGCAAGCTGCCGTATAAAAACAACTTTTAAATATATAAATTATTAGAAAAGGTTCCTCAGTTGATCGAAAGCATGCTCATCATTGACTTCTGTTGTGGCCATACATGTATTTTGGCAATGAGGTTTCAGTACGTATTTATGTACAATATTGACAGCAGAGGTGCTAGCTAAAAGCCTGGACATGCGTGTTCCTCCGGTCTAGCGCGGCTGCACGATGCAGCTACGAGGGGTTCGGCTCATCAGTGGTTTGCCCGGCGTTCCCATGTATTTTCTGGAGTATTCACTTCAGGTTCCATCTTGCCTTGTTTATTTTCCCGGAAAATTAGTGCGAAAACTTAGAGTACTCCGTTCGGAGCAAACCTTTTTATGCTGGGTTCGGAATTTGCTAGGAATATTTGAGTTGAACTTCATCAGCTACTGCGGAATGACCGCGTAATGTTTGGACCGAACCTGAAAAGCTTTTACCGAAGGATTTATTTCAAGTTCGTGCGGTTATGTCCTCGGAACTTACACAAAGCAGCGTTTCTTTTTGTCTTTGCTTCGTGGCTACATCGTTTTAGGAATTTTAGAGCAAAATTTCAGTGTGTTTGGTATGACTTTCCGAATTCAACCAGTGCTGTATACCCATGATCACTGAGGAGTCTCGAACTGCCTCGAAGGGTGGATTTTCTTCCTAAGCGATTGAAAAAATGTCATCTGACTGGCTACCTTGATCCTTCTTAGGACCGATAGTCAGGCTACAATGCATCCTTCAAAATCTGGCCAACCAAGACACCCTTGTAGTGGCCCGATACAGGTAGTGGTAATCAGGTCGGGTGTGACAACCGTAGACTGGCTGTATAGGTTTGCCAGCCATCGTGTCTCTGCAAAAGACGGTCGTCTTGCAGCGTCGATGTGATACATCTTGCCCCTAAGCGGGTCGCGTGGTAGATGCACTGGGCCAACACAGGGACCGAATCAGGTAGCGGCAGGTGTTATCTGGTATGACCTCCCATAGCAAATGCCGAACATGGGGTGGAGGGGCGTGGTGGCACGCGTAGGTGCAGGCTTACGCCACAGCAGCCACTCTCGCCGGTTAGGGCACTCCCACCCCGTGGGATCGGATTCAGGCATGGTGGTAGGATCAGGAGTGTCTCCAGTCACACCAATCACCTGCGCCCGACCTCGCCTCCGGTCTTCTTGACACTATGTTGACACCGGGTACCGGTGGCTTAGGTAAGACAGAGTTTGGTAGCTGCAGCGCAAGACAATTGTCACTTAAAACTAACTCACGTGCAAGTCACCGTCTCTGCACCACTATGCTGTGGAGCATACATTGGACATTTTCGGACTTCGACAGTCGAATTATCACATCAAGGTATGTGAGGGAAGAGAGAGTGCGATGGATGCTGTGCAAGTTTACCCCACTATAAAACAGTCGCCGGTGCTGGGTCCTCTCGACGTCACCGTTTGCGACGGTCGAATTGTTGTACTTAGTCGCTCTCACCTGCATACCGGTGGGAATATCTGCGTTCCATTTTGCCTCGAATGCGGTACACAATCATTTCCATCCTTCAGTTTGCATATTGCTTATTGGAGGCAGCAAATAGGCTGATCTCCTAGTTTTTATCGATTAGGCTACTTTACTTGTAAATTAAAAAGCTAGGATGACAATTTGACGTCATATAGGTTGTTCTCTATACCATTCGGTGCCAATGCCACTGTCTCACTCTAGGGCTTTGTGTTGTGCTCGATAACTGACGACACTGACACCTTTATCGAACCCCTTGGGCATTGCTATTCATTAGTTCATGTCGGCAACTATCCAAAATCATTCCCATGTCCTTATGGTCTTTCCGAGGGGAACTAAGACGCGTAATGTGTCTAATGGCATATTTATGAGAGACCTTATCTTCCCATTAGATGAAACGAAAGCGACTAAACTGTGCGATGCACCCTCAATGCCTATTTCCACATACGTTGGCCCGTTTAGAAGCCTGGTGGCCATGATCCGTTGCCCGAGCAAGGGGTGGACTGCATTTGTAGGAAACTTCCTCCCCGTTACAGTTACTGGTTTCCATCACGACAGCACTCCGCGGACCGTAGATTGCACCCTGATTATTCCTAAGTGGGTCGTACGTCTATTGCCCTCTGGCCAGTAATCTGTCAACATCATCGGTCGCCGCCCTGTACTGACTTCCCCTTCTCCCACTTATTCAGAGGTTCCCATAGGCTTCACTGTGGTGAAGAAACCGCTTGTACGCTGGGCAGAACAGGATGGTATCTGTTGCAGAAACAAGAAGACGAGGGATAGAGAACGAGAGAGATGACAATTACATGAATTAATCACTTGTCACGTCCCACCTCCCACCCCCCCCCTCTATCTCTCTCCGACTTCGAGGTGCTTCTTTAGTGATGTTTGATTAGAGGAGCAAGCATCTGGCAGCAAATGGTCTTGAGAACTTGTCACCCCTTCTCGCTCCGTCTTTCCTACTTTGATCGATTATTCCCTCACCCCGTCCGTCTGCAAACAAGGCTGTTACGGCGACGGAGGCACCCCACCCCCGCCGCCACCTTACCCTGCTCGTAGAAGACCGCTGCGGCCTACTTGCAGACTTCCTCACTTAGTCATAACTACCTTATCAGAACACCGATGAGACCGCGAAACCTGCGGTTAAACGTGTGTCAGGCCGGGCCAGACCGGAGGGAGGGAGGGAGGATCAGGGAGCGGGGACCGACCTGTCTGTCGTCTTGGCGGCGGACTGCCCGTGGAACGCGTTCCCTCCTAATTGTTCGTTGCATATTTCATGTCCTCTGCGAATACCGCGGCTGAGGAAGAATCGATGGATTATGACGGCCGAGCCTGTTTGTAGACTGAGGTTTCGTGCCCCGCAGGACTGATTCAATGAACTTTTATACACCTGCGTGATTCTCCGTGCTGATAAGCTTGTGGAGATACAGTCCGTGTATAGTTCAGAAAGGATTTTCTCGGAACAACAATTGATTTAATTCGCCGTAATAGTCTAAACGCGCTCACTCCACTGCAGCTGAGAACAATGAGGCAGGGTAGTGGAGGGGGGAAGGCAGATTTGTTCATGCAAATTCGTCCACTTTACCCGCCGTCGTACTACGTGCGATCTTCCTCGTTAAGGTTTGGTTTGGCGTCTCGCGGAGGCTCTGTGAATTGTTGGCTGGCTGTGTGACCAAAGCTCTCGATTATGGTCGGGGTTCTGGATATTTTTGGCAACTTTAACAGGTTGAAAGGAGACCAAATTCTCTTCTCCTCCCTGACATCGACCCAGTGTCATGACAGAGTCAAGAAGACCGGAGGCGAGAGAGGGTGCAGGTGGCTGGTGCGGCCAGTGCCGCCCCTAAGTGTGCAACCAAGCTCGGCTCGGATACCGCAGAAAAGGAGTGCCGTAGAGGCCATAGTAATAAGGAACCAGTGCAGCATGACTCTCAATCTACAAGCCGGCCACGCCACGCAAACACAAACTGGACTGTCCACACGGTCCGACTTATCCCGTCAATCGGCAATTTTGCCAACCATTGTTTTTAGCTCCTCGTGATAGGCTCAAGCACGTCAAAATTCTTATAGTAAGTAAAATGGGTTAAGACGTTGATCGCACTCTTTATTCCCATTCACAGGCACCAGTCAACTGTCCGAGGCAGTCAGTTGTCTGGCACGGGGAATGGGAACAGGAGCTGACATACCTACTGACATCTTCTGCGTGGGCCACATGCATGACCTAACCCCTCAAACACGGACTGTCAGGATTTCGATTTAAAGGAGGTATCTAAATATAAATATATAATCGAAGTGCAATGGCGTGATGGCGTACCGCTGCCTCTCCCCCTGACAAGACATAGGAATAGGGACTATCTGCAATACAGGCGAATTTGCGCTTAAGTCTAGGGGCATCAAAGTTACGGTTAATGTTAGGTTTACGGTTAGATTTTTGGTTACAATTAGGATTATGGTTAAGATTTCGGTTATGGATTGCCATACGGTTGAGATGGGTAAATCTTGACCATTCCTGGGATTTATCGAGAGCCCACCTGGATTACATGGTAGGTTTTCCTATTTTTATGTCCTTTCAAGGAGAGGGAGGTGGGGGGAGGGTGACCTAGAAACGACAGGTTTACTGGATATGGGATTCGAATCTGGCTTCTTCGGTCACTAAGCGTGGCGTAGTCGAACCCTGCTTACCCTGGAACCACGGACGCGTGAATTTGTGTGGTACTGGCCTCGCATGTGACACTTCGCCCATCCGTGAAGATTGGCTCACCGTGACAGGGTCGCCAGCCATAATAGTGACTGCCGATACCCAAGTCCGGGTAACCCGTCCCCTATACTTTTTACCTTCCTTGACACGTTTTTCGCCTATTTTATGTCCATTTAAGATGCACCGGCGGGAAGTTCAGCCCATAAGTAAGTCTCCTCACACCTCCTTCCCTGTTGATTTTTTGGTTCTGATAAAGGACAAATTCCCTTACTTTCTCATGTAGCTCTGTGGGTAAATTTCGGTTTTGCGAAACCATATCCTGCAGCATCGTCTCCGTAACCAGGATCATGCATCGTAACGTTGAAGGACTATTTCAAGTGATCGCAGATGTTTAGTGCGTAACGACGATCGATGATACGATCCCACGCTAAGATCAAGTCGAGATAAGCCAAAAAACAGCTACGGTATAACGTCCGGTGCATAACGAAGGCAATGGGCGCAATGCCAGTGATACCGAAACTCCTACAGGTTATCGAATGTCGCACGTGACAGTTAATAACCACCCACTTAAAAAGTATGGATAAATGCAAGTTTAGGAAATATGTAACAAGTAGAATAACTATGAGCGTTTAGATAAAAATATGATGAAGGGCTACTACAGATAATTCGGTTGCCTATTTCATGGGTCATGCGACTCAGCATTATTTTGGAACCATTCAACGAAAGTGGCTATGGTTTTCGGATTCGATTTTGCTTTCGTATACCAGTGAAGTTTTTACTCAGCCTCATAGCTTTGTCCACTTTCCACTTCGGAAGTTTGAATCAAGCTTAGTTCACCTTCATATTTTTAAAAAGTCTACTACCGAAAGGCTCTTTAGGCAACCTGGTTTGTATACATGTAAATCAAGAAAATTGCATTATAATGACCTACTTATTTTTTTACACGAAAACCCTTAGCATGCTAAAAGCTCAAAGAGTTTGAAAGAGAATGCAGGCTCACCGTAGTAGATTTATTCATATGATGACGTTTCGGCGTGCTTAGGCAACTCTCCAATGTCAAAGCGTTAATTTCATATAATCGAACAGAACCAGAGATGGCGTGTCATGACCTATTTGTCAGCCTCGAGCTAATCGATTTTTTGTTGGCTGCCTCAGCCCTTTGGAGGTCGTTTGGCGGGCAGTTTGGTTGCATGTGCAATGAGTCACCCTTTCGATCGAGGGAAGGGCATCTGAGCCTATGTCGCTGTTGTTCGGTATGGCGGCTCTTTTTCTGCATTGGTGAGTTCGTTCCTGGGTTGTTTGTGTGACTTTCTTAAGTTTGGAGAGGCCGTCTTATCCTAAGCTTTGGGTGCGTAATCTCACAAAGAGTGCGTTTAAGTAGTAAAATGTCCAGTGACACAGTTTCAGCAATGAGCTGAAACCAGGCTCTACGTACGGGGTTCAAGACCTGGGCGTGACATGAAAGGAACAAACCACCACCTCCCTCCGTGAAATCCGTGCTTACATTGGTACTACTTGTCTGCGTTCGGTGATCGGCCTCGGCAAGGATACTTTCGATAGTATACTCAATGGACCACTTTGGTTCGGCTGAAGTTTATGTATCTACCGTGCCCCCTAAACGGGCCACGTGGTAGATGCGTTGGAAGAACACGGGGCCCGATCAGATCAGGCACGGCAGGCATTATTCGGGTTGCCTTCCCATAAAAATGCCCAACATAGGTGGGGGCGTTGTGGCACGTGTAGGTGCAGGCTCTTGCCGCACCAGCCATTTTTGCCATTTATTGCGCTCCCACTCCGTGGGATCTGATTCAGGCGTAGTGGCACAGTCAGTATTATCTCTGACCGCGCCAGCCACCTGCGCCCGACCTCACCTGCGGTCTTCTTGACTTTGTCTTGACACCGGACACAGACGGGTAAGGGAAGATAGAGGGTGGTAGCTGCAGCGCAAGTGTACTATCGCTTAAACCCAATTCATACACAAGTCACCGTCCCTGCAACACCATGCTGTGGAGCACACGGTGGATATTATCGGCCTATGGCGGTTGAACTGTCGTGGTTCTACTCCCAAACTGGTAAACTTGTTAGTTTACTCAACTTATTTAGTTGCTTTATGATAGCGTACGCCATCAAACTGCAGAAAAAATAAACCATTTATATTGACATGGCACGACATATGAGTATAGTAAGATAAGGTTGTAGGGGCAAGCTGCAGGAGTCAAACGATTCAGGGCTTCGCGGAAAAGGCGCCGTCTAGGAAGGTGCGCGTTACTATGGGAAGAAATCATTGAGAGTGGGTTCTGATCTTATCATAGGCAACCGTAAATTTCATAATATTTTTGTCGCTACATGTTAAAAATATCTGTATGGAAAGCTGTGCTTTTTTATTTAGAATATCGTGGTAACAATACAATCAAATTTAGCGGATTTTTTTTTCAAATGATGGAGCAGTTATTAAGTGCCGTACGAATGGCCTCTCGCCCACGGTCAGGGCAACAGTTTACACCATTATCGACCGTTATAAGAAGTTCGGCCGCATCGACAGGACGCTTAGTAGTGAAAAAAACCAAACATTTATAACCCTTCGTCTTATTAGGGCTGTCCGGGATCATATTCGTTGCAATGCAGTCTGAAGCATAGGGAGGGTGGTTTTGGAGCTCGGGGTGTCGGAGCGAACGGTCACTAATGTCCTAAAAAAGGACCTGAAGTCAAGGACGAGGACAAAGAAGAATCGAGTTACTGAGGTCGTGAAAGAGAAGAGATTGGAAAGAAGTAAGAGAATTTTAAGCTTCCTCAAGAAAGGGCCAACAACGGCGCTTTACTCCGAAAAAAAACTCTTCGTGATAAACTCGGTGTCCAAACGTCGAACAGATCACTTTTTAAGCCCCTTGAAGGTCAACAACGTACCTGCGAATAGGCAAATGAATATTGCTGGCAAAGACTAGGGAGATTGGAATGGCCATTTCTGGCCTATTAGCCATCGTCAGCCAGTCATTCCCAACCCCAGGTGGTGCACCACCTGAGGATCTTATCCACTAAACATTGAGCAGAAGTCCACCGCTCTAACCATTGAACCACAGGCTCGTTGTCTTGCCGGTTTAGCTCGGGAATATTCTACTATCCTACCTACTAGCCGCTGTGCGGCTGCTGGCGGGGCTCGAGGGTGAGTCTCAAGGCAGAACGGAACCAGTGAGTTCGGTGAGCATTCCTAAACGAATGCAAGTACCTGAGAATGTTAAGTAAACGTTTCAGACCAAACATCTCGCGTCTGTGATGGTCATTGGCCTGCTTGCCTCAGATGGCAAAGTCATGCCGATGTGTTCATCAAGGCCGGGGTCAACGTAAGCACAGACATGTACCTGGATGTTCTTCAAAAGCTTGTCAAGCCATGAATAGATTCCAACTAAATTCCAGACGACAGTATGTTCTTCTAACAAGACAGTGTGCCTCCACATACGTCACGGAATACTCAGAAGTGGCTGGAAGGCCACATGTCTTATTTCTGACCCAAATGTAGCCACCATCCCTACCAGACTTAACTCCCGTCGTCTAAAGTATGTGGGTGTACGTCGAACGGGATGCCCGCAATGAGCCTCACAACACAATTCAGGCCCTGAAAGTCTCCATTACTAGAGAGTGGAACAAGATGTCACAGGAGTGCATCAGGAGCACGTCCGCCAAGTTCAAACCGAGAATATAAGAAGTCATTGCTAACAATGGCTCTGATTTTAATAAGTCATTTCTAATATGCATTTTGAATCTTTTATGTAAAATACATTTGTTCTTACAATTACTTGTTCTTGGGCTGGGGGAGGCTGTGGTTCGGATCACCCAAAGTACGAAATTTTGCGGTCGCATAACGTACCTTCTCCCAGGCGTTCACAGGGTGAAATGTGGTCTGGTCAGTTAATTTCTGAAAAGTTGATAGTATTTTTACGTTGTCTGCAGAATTCAATAAACTTTCGGGACTGCGCTTAAAATGAACAAAAACCATGGGGCAATGGAAACAAACCACCTGCCGAACAGCCCATTTAGCATCTCCACAGAAATAGGTTCATCAACAACACAGCAGAGGTATCGAACAAAAATCCAGGGATAATTCATCGACAACTGAAAGCCGTCACCACCCCGAATTTCGCTTATCAGTAGGAGCACTTTCGAGGATCCTCTGCCAGGACCGTTCATTGCTTGTTGACGAAATTCAACCGCGTCACACGATAGTTAGACCGTCTATTTCGACTATGTCCATCGTACGCTCCACAGCAGGGTGGTGCAGAAACGGTGACTTGCGCGTGATTTAGTTTAAAGTGAAAGCAGACTTGCGCTGCATCTACCGCATTCTCTCCTCCTCCCCCACCTGAGCCCCGTGTCATGACAGAGTCAAGAAGACAAGAGATGGGAGAGAGCACAGGTGGCTGGCGCGGCTGGAGCCACCCCTGGGCGTACCACCACACCTGGCTTGGATGCCATGGAGTGGAAGTGCCATAAAGGCCACATTTAGGAGTCATTGCAGCCTGACTCAGTCCACCAGTCAGTCACTCCACACAAAACACACATTGGGCTGACCACGCGGTCCGAGTTATCCCGTCAGTTGGCAACCTTCGAAGCCACGATTTTTAGCGCACCGTGATAGTTTAAAGCGCGTCAGATTGTTTTATCGTGAGGAAAATGCGCTGAGCTGTCGACCTCACTCTCTCCACCACCCTCACAATCAGACCACCGTCCAAGCCAGTTAGTTATTTGATGTGGGAGTGGGCGCATTGGCTGACGGCTCGGCGTACCCGTCTTCGAGCGCCACAGCATGATCTGGCCCCCATAACGCACACACCAGGATTCACTAAATCAGTGGATATGGAGGAGCCATCGCCGTCTGACTCCCAGTTCACTGATCAGCCACTCGATACACACAGCGCATACAATGGAGAGAGTAGGAGACAGTCCCCATCGCTGATGGTGGTGGTAGAAGTGAAGGCGAAGGCGGTGGTGGAGGAGGAGGTAACAGGTGATGAGTATTTGGATGTGGTCTCCATGATGGTGGGAGTAATGGAGTTGATGCCAGGGGTTAGGGTGGGGAGTCCGAAAGAGGGTTGGCAAAATTTTACGTAGAAGATGGAATTGTCGGATTGCTGGTACACTGCGTCCGAAGATGTCCGATCACGCCAATTCGCACACGGAAGGTGCGTTGACAGAGCGGGCATTTTAGAAGAGCCTGGGCATTGGCGGTGTTGGTCCGGGGTGCTAGTGACTTTCGTGCCGCTCGTTTAGTCTTGGCGGCGGTGATCCTGTTGGCTTCGTAGATTGCTGACCCTCTCTTCACTGTCCTTCTCCAAGCAGGTCGGTTCCGGTCGAGGTCCTCGCAGGTCACCGGGTTGATCTTCAGTTGCTTCAGGGAAGTCTTCAGAGTGCCCTTGTGGCGTCGTACTTGACACCGTTGTCGACGAGAACCCATGGCGACATCTTCATAAAAGAGTCATTTGGGTAGTCGTTCGTCGTTCATCCTCACAAGGTGGCCACTCCAACGCAGTTGCAGTTGTTTCAGCTGAGCATAAATGCTGAGAAGGCCTGTTCGTTCCAACACTTCTGTGTCTGGTATCCTGTCTTGGCTTGTCAGCTTTAGTATTCTGCGAAGGCAGCTGAGGTGGAAGTGGTTGAGCTTCCGCACCTGCTTTTGGTAGATCGTCCACGTCTCCGCTCCATACAGCAGCATCGGCAATATGACAGCTTTCCACATCGTGAGTTTGGTGCTGAGGTGGAGACCTTGTCGATTCCAGACCATGTTCTGCAAGCATCCAAAGACTTGGCTGGCTTTGGCGAGCTGATGGGCGATCTCATCGTCAAATTTGGTGCTGCGGGAGAGATTGCTGACCAGGTACGTGAAGGTATCAACATATTTCAGTTGGGCACCACTGATATTGATGTGTGCTGCGGTGTAGATGGTATTTGGCGGCGGCTGATGCATCACAACCGTTTTCTCAGTGTTGATGCCAAGTCTCAAGTTGTCACAGGTGGCAGCGAAGGGGTCCATGCTCCTTTGGATTTCCTCTTCTGTCGTTGCATTCAGTGCGCAGTGGTTAGCGAAGAGAAGTTCATGGATGGTGGCTGTGGAGACATGCGAGCGGAAGTGTATCCGTCGTTGGTTGTGGAGTCGGCCATCCATCCGGTAGGCGATGCGGATCCCGGGGCGTTCTTCACGGTAGGCGTCCTTTAGCCGAATTTCTGCATAATTTTCCACAGCCCGTCGCGATTAACCATGTCAAAGGCTTTCGTCAGGTCCATGAAGGTAGTGTAGAGGTGAGTCCGTATATCTTGGCACTTCTCTTGCAGCTGTCGAGCGGCGAAGATCATGTCGATTGTTCCTCGGTGTCATCGGAAGCCACATTGGCTTTCCGGGAGCAGTCCGTGCTCCAGGTGAGCGTTCAGGCGATTGAGGAGAATACGGGCGAAGATCTTTCCGGCGAGATTCAGCAGCGAGATTCCTCGGTGGGTGTCGCAGAGTTGGCGGTTCCCTTTCTTCTTGTAGAGGTGGACAATGGTTGCGTCTTTGAAATCCTGAGGGACTTGCCCTTGGTGCCACACCTCCTGGTGGATCAGTTGGGATCCGCCGTACTTGTAGACTTCCAGTGGGATTGCGTCGGATACCGATGCTTTATCACTGGAAATCTGCTGCATGGCCCAGATGGTTTCCGGTAGGGAAGGCGGCAGATCCAGGTCAATTGTTCGTGTCCACTTGAGGGAGTCGGTCAATGGCAGCATCGGAGATGTCTGATGAGCAATTAAGGGCACTTCTGAGGTGCTCGGCCCAGCGCTTCAGAATTTGCGATTTCTCTATGAGCAGTGTTGTGCCTTCAGAGCTGAGCAGCGGTGCGTTCCCCTAGATACACGGGCCGTATATGGCCTTGATGGCTTTGAAACAGTTTTCATTTCATTGCGGTCCGCATACAGCTGGAATTCCTCAGCCTTTCAGATCATCCAGGCATCCTGCATCTCCCGCAGCCGTGTCCATACAAGGCACCGGCATCTGAAGAAGGCTGCTTTGGTGGCATCAGTTCGGAGGTCCATGTAGTCCATTCTTCTCCGCGAGTAAGTTTCTGATGTCGGTGTCATTGTCGTCAAACCGGTCCTAGTGTTGATGGCGTGCGTGTCCAAGGACTTCGAGGGCGGTGGACTGGATGACATTTCGCAGTTGACACCATTCTGTTTCCACGGTGGCGTTATTACCTGGAGCATGCAGGTTCTCCAGTTTCTCGGTTATTTGGTTGCTGAAATCAAAACAGTAAGCAGGCAAATTTAATAAAAAAGTATTTGACTTATCTGGCGGCCACTTACCTTGGGGCCTTCGTCGGTGTTGAAGTCGGAGCCTCATCTGGGAGATGACGAGGTGGTGATCCGTCCAACCATCGCATCGCGGATCGCCTTGGTTACCAGCACGTCCTGTCGATCTCGCCTCTGGACGAGAACATAGTCCAGCAGCTGCCAGCGCCGCGACCGAGGGTGCCTCCACGTGGCCTTCTTCCGTTTCGGAAGGCGGAAGGTGTTGGTCAGCAGGAGACGGTGTTCCGCACACGATTGCAGAAGAAGGAGGCCATTATCGTTACAGCTACCGAGACCGTGGGGACCCAGCAATCCCTGAGAGGCAGCGTGGTCCGTCCCGACGCGGGCGTTGATGTCACCAAGGACAATTAACTTGTCCACCTTCGGCAGATTCACCAGCAGGGCGTGCAGGTCCTCGTAGAATTTGTCCTTCACCGCATCAGAACTTGTCAGTGGGGGAGCGTAGGCACTGATAATGGTGGCAAACTGGTCTCCCCGAAGAGGCAGGCGGAGGCTCCTCAGGCGATCATTGATACCCTGTGGCAGACAGGGCAAACGTCTAACAATGTCGTTCCGGATGGCAAATGCGACACCAACGGCGCGTCGCTCTGCCTTTGGCCGGCCGCTCCAGAAGAAGTTGTAGCCAGCACCCACCTCCTCCAGCTGACTCTGCTCAGAGAATCGGGTCTCGCTGAGAGCAGCAATGTCCACCTTGTAGGGCGCCGGTTCCCGAGTGACTATTGCCTTCCTCGTTCCGGCCGGTTGCTCCTAGGATTGTCTAAAAGGGAACAAACATTCCAGGCTGCTAGTTTAAGTGAACCTACCCGAGCAGCCCGGAGGGTATGGCGAGGAGGGTGGGGACAGGGGGCATTGTTGTTTGTTTGAATTTTACGACCGTGTATTTTGCGATCTGCGAGCCGTGGCCGGCTGCAGAATACGTGAGACCCAGCATTTGTTTAAGGCACCTTTTCTAGCCCCTTCCTCCGCGAGGAGGCAAGCAGTGCTGTCCCTAAATAGGGCTGCTCGGACATCCCAGACGGCTGCCGAACTCCACTATGGGTCACGGTTTTGTTTCAGTGGGAGAACGACCCGAGTTAGCCTGGGTCACCTACGGGGTTGCTGTTGCCCCCACCGTAGGACTTTTAAGAGGGGGGGAGATGGGAAGTTTAGGAGTCAGACATACCGGGTGTGGAGGCACACACAACACTGGAGACCCTCACCTGGTTTAGCCTGCCGGTCATGACGGTTGCCCGGGGTGTGGCCGTTGGGAAGAACCCAACTTCGAGGAACCAAAGGTGAGAGTTGGGTACCAGTTAGAGGCGGCCACGGGAGCATTCACCACCTGTGCGAGACAAATGGAGCGATCAAATGCTATTTGTGTGGTGCTACCCCTTACTTGTTCTGATCGGGTGAATTTTTTCCTGCGTTTGCTCGCTTCTTTTCGGCTACGTTGTATGATCTTGGATTAGAGCTTAAATGCTGAGTCATCACAGAGGTGACACATTTTTCAGCCTGTACCGAGTAATATGCTGACTGTCAGAAGTCAACTCGTCATGCCTTACCCCAAATCCAGTACTCACTGGAAGAGGAACTCAAAGAGTCAATCCCATTCCGGAACTTCCTTTAGTCACAACCACAGTTTCCATCTCCGGTCTTCTTGACTCTGTCATGACATCGGGCTCAGATGGGGAAGGAGGAGAGAGTGCGGTAGCTGCAGCGCAAGGCTACTCTCACTTAAAACTAATTCCCGCGCAAGTCACCGTCCCTGCACCACCTGGCCTGGAGCATACGGTGGACCTCGTCGAAATCGACGGTCGAACTGTCATCTGATACCTGCTCTGGCAGTGTATTCAATCATTCCACAGGCCCAGAACGTGGTAGATGTCGCTACTATGCCCCAGACATTTTATGCTAGGGTTCGATTTGTGGTTACGTTTACGAATAGGGTGACGTTTACTGCTCAGGCTTTAGTTAGGTTAGCATCCTTCCCATGTTACAGGAAGCCCCGGGCTCCATTTTTCGGTTGGCGCTATGGTTTCCCTCGGAGTTTTGATGTAAGACTTAGCATTTGGCCAGAAGGTTACTTTGGAGTACACAGTCGTCGGGACAGGGTCCTGCAGAGCTGGTCTCCTTAAGCGGGACAAGCGTGCACTGCCCCTATCTGCAGCAAAGCAATAATTTGTCGAACTCTTTGCTGACATCATTTCCTTGATGCGGACGAAGTGGTGCTGGGAAACGATATCAACTACCTCTCCTCCTCTTCCTCCTCCTCCTCCTCCTCCTCCTCCTCCTCAACCTCCTCCTCTTCCTCCTCTTCTCTTTTCCTCGCCCCCCCCCCAATCATACGCTTACGTCAATTTCTACCAATTCTGCCCGTGAACCGCCGGTCATTTCCCACCAGGCGGCCACTGACATATTTCCTTAAAGAAAGGGGGAAGGTGCATTGTTGATTTATCCGCTGCGGCCGCTACCACCCTCGGCTTTTGCCGCCGCATCGGAGGACTGTCATTCGAATTGTTTGCCCGTCTAGGCTATCCTCTCTTTCTCTCTCTCTCTCTCTCTCACTCTCTCTCTCTCGCTCACCTTTTGGACCAGTTTAGGAAGGCCTTCGTGTTGGTAGCCCCACCAAACATTCAATCCATCCGCTCTGACAATAACAAATAGCCGAACCTGGCAGTATCCGCCCAGACTGGCGGGCTTGTTGGTGGTGGCGGTGGCATAGTTGGGCGGGTGCCTGGACGAGAGGAGAGTAGGGTGCGCAACAGGGTGACCCACGTTGATGCGTTGCCATTTGCCTCCCAGTAGTCCGCTTAGGCGAGGGAAAGGTCAAGACATTCAACATAGAGGATTTTTTCATATTCCCGCATATGCTTTTGCTCTCTCTCTCTCTCTCTCTCTCTCTCTCTCTCTCTCTCTCTCTCTCTCTCTCTCTCTCTCTCTCGCTCCCACTCCCTCTGCGCTGGGCAGAAGCCTGGCTTTTTGAGTGGGGGAGAGAGATAACTACACTTTAACGCTCCCACCGTCCCAAATAAACCGTCGAAAGCGAAATCGGGACAAGAGGGGGGGGGTGATGCTTGATAGGCAGCCTTCATTCGTACCAGCTAGCTTGGAGGTATCCCGTTATGATATTATATCATCTCACAACTAAAAATGGCCCTGTCGGTTGGGCAGGTGCTACATATGTTGTTTTGAAATGAACTTTCATCTCTCCTGAAAGGTCATCTTTAAACTTTTTATTTAAAAAAAACTTCACAGG
Source organism: Schistocephalus solidus (assembly GCA_017591395.1). Taxonomy (NCBI): domain Eukaryota; kingdom Metazoa; phylum Platyhelminthes; class Cestoda; order Diphyllobothriidea; family Diphyllobothriidae; genus Schistocephalus; species Schistocephalus solidus. The sequence goes on along the minus strand of WEDG01003741.1, from coordinate 19,320 downwards.
TCTGATTTCAGCGTCCGCCTAAAAGACCTCCTGACATCTATTCTGACCGGACATTCTTGTTTCAAAATCTGCCGGCATTGGGGGCTGTATTCGCTCTTCATTCTAGGCATCTTGCCGGCTATCAAGATTACATAACTATCAAGCATCCTTGGGTTTCGCAGGCTAAGAAGAAGAAGAAGAAGAAGAAGAAGAAGAAGAAGAAGACACTAACAATTTAGCAAGAGTTTTATTCGCCCTGCCTTCCAGATTCAGGCTCGTGTCCATCATCTAAGATGGGCTGGGATAGGGGTCATGTTTGCACAAAAGCTATATGCAGGCGAATTAAACTCTTGTTCTAGCGATGGTGCTCCTTTCGCCCTTTCCAAGGCACTAAGTGTTTAATGTTTGGGTTCAGGTTGGGATAGGTTAAGTTTAAGGTTAACGTTAAGGTTCGTGTTAATTTTAGGGTTAGGCATTTGAGTAAGATTAAGTGTAGGATTAGGGCTACGGTTTAGGTTTACGTTAGGGTTTGGGTTAGGGTTAAGAGACGGAACTATTTACCCCCACCCTCTGGAACTATGCACAGGGCCGCCTTTATTACTTGAGCAGGGCTTACCTATTCTGGTGTCCTGTGTAAGAGGGTGTATATGTGATCCTTATTCCCCTTTCTTCCCAATCGCCTCCTGTAACTCACAGGTACGCTTTTATCGATGGTTTATAAGGTATCAAGAGGCAGATGGGCCATGTTTAAGAGGGTATATGTCTGTAAGAGTTACACGGCAATGGCTCCTCCATATCCCCTGATTTAGTGAATTCTCATATGTGCGTGCTGTGGCGCGCGAAGATGGGTACGCCGACCCGTCAGCCAATGCACCCACTCCCGCATCAGACAACTTACTGGCTCGGACGGTGGTCTGATTGTGGGAGTGGGGAAGAGAGTGAGGTCGACAGCTCAGCGCATTTTCCTCACTATAAACAGTCTGACGCCCTTGAACGTATCATGGTGTGCTAAAAGCCGTGGCTTGGAAGGTTGCCAACTGACGGGGTAACTTGGACAACATGGTCAGCCCAATGTGTGTTATGTGTGGAGTGGCTGACTGGCGTACTGAAACTCAGGCTGCAATGGCTCCTTCTTAATGTGGCCTTTATGACAATCCCACACTGTGGGATCCGAGCCAGGTGTGGTGGTACGCCCAGGGGCGGCTCCGGCCGCGCCATCCACCTGCGCCCTCTCCCATCTCCGGTCTTCTTGACTCTGTCATGACATCGGGCTCAGATGGGGAAGGAGGAGAGAGTGCGGTAGTTGCAGCGTAAGGCTATTATCACTTAAAACTAATCCAAGCGCAAGGTACCGTCCCTGCACCACGGTTCTGTCGAGTATACTCTGAACATCTTCGGACTACGACAGTTGAACTGTCGTCGTATATGTGATCCTTCTTCCCCTTTCTTCCCAACCGCCTCCTGTAACTCACAGTTTCACTTCAATTGATGGTTTATAAGGTATCAAGAGGCAGATGGGCCCGGACATTTGGTCATTAGAATCGATCTACGCGAATGTGCTCCCAACAAGCCGTCCCTGCAAGAGGGGGAAGTCGCTGCGGGGAATTACCAACCACGGCCTACTCAGAATCTAGAGGTTTTGCGATTTCTTTCCTGCAATCAAGCCGTACCGTCGACCACGTTTGTCACGTGACTTTTGATATCCCCGATTGTTACCGATAGAACATTCACCCGAATCTTAACTGCACCAAGGCTCAAATCTTAGGCTCTCCATTCCCATGGTAACTGTCAAACGCAGAAAATTCAGAAATTATCATTTTAGCTACCCTCGTCTTTGTTTTCAGTGCGTATCGATTATTTATTTTTCTCGCTGTGTGTAGGACTGCGACGGCTCTACATGGGAGCTCTATAACAAAATATCGCACGCACCTTCCTTTCGCCGCGCTCGGCATATGACTGGCTGATACTGGCAAATGAATACTATAATTTTATTTAAGCTTTCGAAGCTGAGTCATACACAACCACCAGTCGAACAAAATAGTCTTCGGAATCTGATAGGGATATAAAAAAGGACTTTGATTTAACATCTAAAACTTTGCGACTCTAGCATGGCATCCTACGAATTAAACCAAAAACCAGCCTTTTACTTGAAGTTGTTGTGACTTAAATTAGAAATTTAAACCTAAAGCTAGGAAGTACTTTTGTACTGGAGCAATAGATGTTCACGCAAGCACCTGGAAGTGGTCAAGCGTGGAATATAAGGAGCCATTTAAACTGAGGTTAGGGCAAAACAGTATACTGGGACTGCTTGTCAGACAGTTATCGCGTACTTCAGAGCCCTCTGTCCATACATCCAGGACACACACAAGTCAGTTCAACCATCGTAGTCCAACGATGCCCACCGTATGCTCCACAGAAGGGCGGTGCAGGGATGGTGACTTTTGCACACATTAGTTTTGATTGGTGGTAGACTTGCACTGCATCATTCGCACTCTCTCTTCCTCCTCCTCCTCCACCTCAGCCTGGTGTCATGACAGAGTCAAGAAGACTGGAGATGGGAGAGGGTGCAGGTGAATGGCGCTGCCGGAGCCGTCCCTGGGTGTGCCACCACACCTGGCTCGGATCCTACGGAGTGGTAGTGCCATAAAGGCCACGTTAGGAAGGAGTCATTGCAGCCTGAGTCTCAGTCCGCCAGTCAGCCACTCCACACAAAACAAACACTGTGCTGACCATGCGGTTTGAGTTATCCTGTAAGTTGGCAACCTTTCAAGCCACGGCTTTTAGCGCACCGTGATAATTTCAAGCGCGTCAGCTTGTTTATAGTGAGGAAAATTCGCTGAGCTGTCAACCTCACTCTCCCCCACCCCCACAATCAGACACCGACCGAGCCTGTCAGTTTTCTGATGCGGAAGTGGGCGCAGCTGCTGGTAACCTCGTCTACGCGTACTCCATACACAACCTGGATCCCAAAATAATAGCACCAGCATTTCACACAGCAGGGGATTGAATAGCTCGACTCCCTACTTTTGAGATAGCCAGAGGTCACATTAAGAAGGAGCCATCGCAGCCTGACTCTCAGACCACCTGTCAACCACACACATTGGGCTAACTGCGAGACCTGAGTGCCATTGTCAGTTGGCAACCTTTCAAACCACGGCACTTATCGCCCCGTGATATTCTCAAGCTCAGATCACACAGGCAGCAGAGGAGTCACATGGAGACGGAGCCGAGGATCATACTTGCCTCTCAATCAGCTATACAAACTGAAAGCTCGTTTTTTTTGTGGTGTTGCGTGTGATCTTATGCGCTGCAGAGGCTGATGAGGAGAGGTGTAGTGTTGTGGTATAGCCGGTAGTGTTTTACCGCAGGTTTTTATGAAGACGCATGTGACCTAATAGGTCTATGCGGTGTTTAAATGTGTGTGGACAGTGTGGCCAGTGGAGTCGGGTGTGGCGGACGTATGTTGGTGGTCCTGGCACTGATTCATCAGTCTCTATGCGATCGATTCTTAAGTGACCGACTAGGCCGATGCGGGATATGCATGTGCAGAGGACAGAATAGATCGGGAGGTGCCAGTCTACTGGGCCTCTGTTGTGGAGCTCATGGGGGGCATGAGAAGTGTTGATGGGTGCGCAAGATGTGGTATATTTATTGGCATCGCGGTGGATTCCGCTTTCGTGGATGCGCATGTGACCGATCTTGCTCATGCCATGAGTGAATGCGCGTGGGTAGTGAGGGCTTCGGAAGCGGCGGTCTCTGATGTGTGTCAGTGCTCCAGACACTGGTTAATCAGTCTCTGTGCGATGGATTCGCAAGTGACAGACCAGGTCGATGTGTGAGTTGAATGTGCGGTCGCAATGAGGACAGGGTAGTACCGAGTCCCCATCACTGGTATTGGGGGCGGTGGTCGTGTTGGAGGTAGCAGGTAGTCGGAGGTGGCTACTGAGATGGTGGGAGTGGAGCAAGTGGTGTTTATCACCTTGATCGGCGCAGGGGGTGGAAGAGGGAGGATGGTGTCAATGATCGTGGGCGGCGGGGCATCAATTAAGTTGTTATCAGTGGTTGGGGTGGTCGGTGTCGTCGTGGGGTCTGAGGCAGGTGTGGCAGAAATTGATGTAGTGGGATTGTTGTTGCATTGAGATCGAGGATGTGCGAGCAGGCCGTTTCAAGCAGGGAATGTGCGTTGGCAATGTGGGCATGTTGGCAGGACATGGGCATTGGCAGTGTTGATCTGCGGTAATTGTGACATGCGAGCCACCCTTTTGGCCTTAGCAGTAGCGATACGGTTGGCCTCATAGATTGCTGCACCAGTCTTAACGGATCTTCTCCATGCCAGTCTATCCTGGGCGAGGTCCTCCCAGGTAGCCGGGTTGATTTGCAGTTGCTTCAGAGATTTCCTCAAAGTGTCCTTGTAGTGTCGTTATTAACCCTTCTGTCAGCGAGCAGCCGCAGCGACATCTCCGTAGAAAAGTCATTTGGATAGTCGCTCATCGTCCATTCTCACCAGGTAATCGCTCCATCGCAGTTGCACTTGCCTCAGTATGGCGTGGATGCAGAGGATTCAGATCCACTCCAGGAATTCCAAGTCCGGGATTCTGTCTTGCCATCTCAGCTTCAGTATTCTGCGGAGGCAGCTGAGAGGGAATTGATTCAGCTTCTTGGCTTGGTTCGAGTAGACGGTCCAGGTCTCCGTTCCGTAAAGCAGTGTCGTCAAGATGACGGCATTGTACACCTACCGTTTTGCCTTCAGGTGAATACCGTGGCGATTTCACACGGAAGCCTAAAGCCAGCTTATGGCTTGACTGGCTTTGCAGATCCATTGAGCAACCTCACCGTAGATTCTCGTGTTGCGTGACAGCGTGCTTTCTAGATAAGCGAAGGTTTCCACATTTTTAAGTTGAGCGACATTGACATTGCTTCGGGGAGCATTGTATTCCGCGCTGGGTGGCGGTTGGTGCATCACCACCGTTTTGGCTGTACTGATTGTTAATCCAAAATTGGCGCTACCTCCGGCGAAGAGGTCCATGCTCCTTTGCATGTCCTCCTCCGTCACGGTGTTAAGGGCGCATTCGTCCGCGAAGACCAAGTCATGGACTGTACCAGTAGCCACGCGCGTTGAAGCCTGCATATGCCGACTGTTGAGAAGGTGTCCGTCAGTTCTGTAGGCGATGTGGATCCCAGGCTGCACATCACGCTAGGCGTCCATCAGCATAGCCGAGAACATGAGAATAAACAGGTTGGAGACCAGTACGCATCTCTGCTTTACTCCGTTAGTCACTGTGAATACTTCGGATACCGTCCCGTTGTCAGTGACGCGCGCCATCATCCCGTCATGTAGCTGACGCACCATGTGCGTGAACCACGCAGGACAGCCGAATTTCTGCATGACTTTCCACAGTCCGTCGCGATTCACCGTGTCAAAGGCTTTCGTCAGATCCACGAAGGTAATGTATGGGTGGATTCGCATCTCCTGGCACTTCTCTTGTAGCTGACGGGCGGCAAAGATCCTTTCAGTTGTTCCGCGGTGTCGGCGGAAGCCACGTTGGCTTTCTGGGAGCAGGCCCAGCTCTAGGTGACCGTTCAGACGACTGAGAAGGATACGGGCGAAGATCTTCCCGGTGATGTTGAGCAACGAGATGCCTCTGTGATTATCACAGAGTTGCCGGTTCCCCTTCCATTTGTAGATATGAACGATGGTCGCGACTTTGAAATCCTGAGGAACTTGTCCTTGGCACAAACTCTCTTGGAAGAGTGTTGTGAGTTCCGCCATCAGCCGGTGCCCACCGTGCTTGTCGACTCTCGGTGGGATTGCGTCAGATCCCGGTGCTTTACCGCCGGTAATCTGTTGCACGACCCATATGGTTTCTGGTAGGAAAGGCGGCAGATCCAGGTCATTGTTCATGTAAGCTTGAGGGAGTCCGTCAATGGCAGCATCGGAGATGGCTGATGACTAATTAAGGAAACTTCTGAAGTGCTCGACTCTGCGCTTCCTAATTTAGGATTTCTCGATCCGAAGTTTTGTGCCTTCGGAGCTGAGCAGCGGTGTGGTTCCCTTGATACAGGGGCCGTAGATAGCCTTGATAGCTTCGTAAATGTTTTCATTGCGGTTCACATACCCTTCGATTTCCTCATACAGTCATCGCTGTACAATTCGGCGGCGTCTGGATAAGGCTGCTTTAGTGGCGTCAGTCATCGCTGTACAATTCGGCGGCGTCTGGATAAGGCTGCTTTAGTGGCGTCAGTCCAAATGTTCATGCATACTTTGATAAGTCAACTCTTCTCCGTGGGTAGGTTGCTGATATCAGCATCATTGTCATCAAACCAGTCCTGGTGTTCATGGAATGCGCTTTCGAGAACTTCAAGGGCGGTGGACTGGATGACGTTTCACAGTTAACACCATTGTGTCTCCACGTTAGCCTTATCATTTGGAGCATGCAGGCTCTCCATCTTCTCGGTTATTTGGTTGCTGAAATCAAAACAGTGAGTAGGCAGATTAAACAAAAGATTATTTAACTTACCTAGTGGTCGTTAACCTTGGGGCCTTTGTCGGGGTTGAAGTTAGAGCCTCATCTGTGAGATGACGAGGCGGTGATCCGTCCAACCATTGGCATCGCGGATTGCCTTGGTAACCAGCACATCCTGTCGATCTCGCCTCAGGACGAAAACATAGTCCAGCAGCTGCCAGCGCCGCGACCGAGGTTGCATCTACTTGGCCTTCTCCCGCATCGGAAGGCGGAAGGTGTTGGTCAGCAGGAGACGGTATTCCGCACAGGTTCGCAGAAGAAGGAGGCCGTTATCGTTAAAGCTACTGAGACCTAGAGGACCCAGCACTACCTGCCAGGCAGCGTGGTCCGTTCCGACTCAGGCGTTAAAGTCACTAAGGACAATTAATTTGTCAGCCTTCGGCACAGTCGCCAGCAGGGCGTGCAGGTTCTCGTAGAATTTGTCCTTCACCACATCAGAACTCGTCCTTGGGGGAGCTTAGGTGCTGATGATTGTGACGAACTTGTCTCCCCGAAGAGGCAGACGGAGGCTCATCAGGCAATCATTGATACCCAGTGGCATGCAGGGCAGACGTTTCACGATGTCGTTCCGGATGCGACAGGCAACACCAGCGTCGCGTCACTCTGCTTTTGGCCGGCCGCTCCAGAAGAAGGTGTAGCCGGCACCCACCTCTTCCAGCTAACTGCTCAGAAAATCGATTCTCTCTGACAGCAAAAATATCCACCTTGTAGCGTGCCAGTTCCCGAGCGACTAGCGCCACCCTCCGTTCCGGCCGGTTGCTCCTCAGATTGTCTAAAAGGTAATGTAGATTCCAGGTTGCTAACGCGTGCGAATTTACCCGAGCGGCCCAGAGAGTATGGCATGGGGTTGGGGACGGAGGGTATTGTTGTTTGTTTGAGTTTTACGACCACGTGTTTTGTGATCTTCGAGCCACGGCCGGCTGCAGAAGACGTACTAACTAGTATTTGTTTAGGGTATCTTTTCTAGCCTCTTCCTTATCGAGTAGGCAAGCAGTGCTATCCCTAAATTGGGCTGCTCGGACATCCCAGACGGCTACCGAATTCCACAATGGGTCACGATTTGTTTTAGTGAGAGAATGATCGATTCGCCTGGGCCACCTACGGGATAGGTTTCGCACTCGCCGTAGGCCTTTTGAAATGGTGGGGGGTGAGTGGGGAACTGGGAAGTTCGGGAGTCAGACATACCGGGTGTGGAGGCACACGCAACACCGGAGAACCTCACCCGATTTAGCCTGACAGTCGTGACAGTTGCCCGGGTTGTGGCCGCTGGGAAGAGCCTAGCTTCGAGAAACCACAGGTGAGAGTTTTATAGCAGTAAGAGGCAGTCATATGAGCATTTCTCACATTCGATTGAGAAATGGATTGAACAAATGCTATCTATGTGACGCTACCCCTAACTAGTACCCCTTAAACGTCACCCAGGACACACAAAACATGCTGCTTATTCTGTTGTATATGTCTAATACCAAACTGATAGCAGGTTTAAAATTCCCCCACCTGGTCCTTCTCCCTCAAATTGAGCCAAAGATTTTTCAGTACAGTAAAATAACTTGTCACAAACAAAGTTCAACAGGGTTAGTGAAGGCCTGGAATTTTTAGGGCAACTAGACCCTCATGTTCTGGAAGTTAGTGGAGCCGCATGCCTTCGGGTGACACACCACTATCTTTTGTGCCGGCCTTGGTGATTAGATGAGGTTGGGCTTCTCTTGGCAAGACTGGGTATCTCAACCCACGCGTTAAAACTCTTAAAAATGCGCGGTGGCCGTATCTATACAGGCCTTAGCATAAACACTAAGCATGCTTTCTCGCGTACATACAAGGCTTAATTTTCCCGTCCAATAGCAAGTTTTATGCTTTCTTTTCAAAGCACGAAGATTACGAAATACCTGGCGGAATGCGATACTAGACCACTCTTTGTGATTTTTAGAGATACACTCGTTATTTTGAAAATGTTGTTCCAGAATGTTCAGCAAAAAAACCCTCTGTTCGCAATGAATAAAATTGGGTTGGCGAAAAACTAGCTTAGTGTGCATATGGCCTCCTCGTTGTAGTTCAAATAAACTATGAGAGGTAAAAACCAATATGTAATGAGCAAAGTAGGCCGACATTGAAGAAAATTCCCACGTTAATGGAGAGCAGAAAAAAATGGCGGCTCAGTGTCAGAAGCCCGCCAGATTTATCATCGCCAAGGACAGGGGTGACTACAACAGCCATTTTCACAGGGGTCTGAGAGCCCCGGTCGATCGTGTGTGGAGCAACGTCCTCAATACTGTATTACGAGGAAGAAGGAGACGGGATCGTTGGAGAAGGGTTTTACGTGCCTGACGTTTCGGAGTCACGCTTTAGCCCAGTCTTAGAGACAGAATCAAATAAAGGTGTTGAACTGCACAGGTGTCACATTTAAAGTTCTATTTGACCGAAATGCTAGCTAGAGGTGAGCCGGGAACTGCTCGGGTCATGGTTTTCTGGTCCTCAATCCATCAAAATGCGCAACGAAGCAGTTCGCCATGCGGGGAGTGTGTGGACTAGTACTGTTCCAGATTCCGATGTCCATGAGTTCAAAGACCCAAGAACCCACATGAGGGATTACATTTCGGCAATTAAAGTCTCGACTGCGGGCAATTAAGCAGTTATCGCATCACGATGAATGAAAGAGTTACCCAACTGAACAGGCATGCATCCTAGAAATACTGCAGCATCTGTGCGACTCACTAACCTTATCTGATGCTCTCGCACTGATGATGCGTTCGACTGAAAATCTGAAACGGCAGTAGAATAGAGCCCTGGTTCCAGCAATTGTGTTTCCTCCTTTGCTACTACTTGCTGGAACTCGTCTCTGCGCTTCGATCGGCACACTGCACTATGAGCTCACATCTCATCGGATGAAATAGAGAACACCTAATCATATTGATGTCAAATACACCGACCTCTTCCGATTGCGAGGTGAACATAAGTATTCTCGTTTGGATTTGGTCTACAGCCCAGGTGGGGTGGTAACATTGTAACTAGCAGTAAATGCTCGAGAATTCGTGTCGGCAACAGCAAGGGCAACTAGAAGGAACATTCCGGTCTTAGCTCTTGCCCAAACCCAGTTTTATTTGAACCCCTGTTCGAGATTCTGGACCAGACCCAAAGAGCGATGTTTTAACCTGTATGTCGTCCAAAGATTATGTAAAATTATTTCGACGATTTCTTGCAAATTCCGACGCTACGCAAAAATTAATTGCCGGTGCAAATAGGTGCTGCGGAACGCAACCTGGGACATTGCTGCTACACCCTTCCGTTCCTCTGTGAAACTCCTTCGACAGAGTCAATGAACTGAAAGAGGTAGATAAGATTTATTGTCTCGAGGTGAAGGCATATTGCAGCGACTTACCGGATTGCTTGCAGTAAACCTCTAAAGTGCCCTAAAAGAGGCCATTACAAATAACAACCTGGATGGAAGTAAATAGCCGAACTCACTGAGAACATCTCATTCAAGGCCAAATATCTTACCGGAACCGTGGTAAGAGGGGTTTTATTGGGTAGGACAGAATCAGAGAGCAGAAAGCCTGGGAAAGGCAAACGAAGAAGATAGGGGTAATTGAAACCTAGTTATCGACTATAAATGTGCTAAGTGCAACTCCCGGATTTAAGGGAAACGGAAAAGCTATCCCCTGGGCGAAGAGCAAGGGCATTGGCCTCCCGGATCGGTGTAAGGGAAGGCAAACCCGAACCGGCGTCAAACAGAGCTAAATCGGAGCGCGGGTGACTGAAGGACGAAGGTTAAATGCGTTAAAATGAAATTGAGGACAGGTAACCCGGAGCCAATGTTCTCAGTGGTTCCGGTTATTGTGCTTCCACTAAAACAAACTGAAATAAGTGGGCTACTGACATACATTTGAGCCCGAATACCAAAGCACTCTTGGAGCTCAGAGAATCCTGCCCACCTTCAACGGGTGATTAGAAAAGTGATAACAGGTTTGCCTCGGCAACCGAATCGCGCACGCGTCGTTGGGATCAGTGAGCTTCGTTTAAGAGCGCGCGCGCGCCTGATAAAACGAATAGGGTTGGGGCCTGGTGCTATGCCCGGGACGCGTTATCGATTCCCGCACTCTACATTTATCAGACTACCATGCTCCCCTTCGCCCGTTCCGCCGAAATTTGGAGGGGGCGGCAACAGCAGCAGTGCGTGCCGTGTGTCACCGGCACTCATTAATCAGTCGGCCACTAAGGGCAGCACCGGTGGCAGGGGGCGGAGGAGGAGGAGGAGGAGGAGGTGGAGCGGACCAAAGCAACTACCGCACTGCACTGGCGTGTGTCGAAGTTCCGTCAAAAATCGGTCCAATCTCGCGTGTGCGTGCGTATGCGTGTGTGCGTTAGGCAGCGGCGGAGACAGCGGAGACGCCCCATCATTGTCTTACTGACTGGTCGCGCGTGTGGGTGCGTGCCGTGGGTCTTCCATGTCCGTCTCGCCGACGGAAACGCGTCCCTCCCCCTCGCCCGCCCGCCCGCCCGCCCACCCACCCCAAAGCCTTCGCGTGCAGGCGCTGGGACTTTCGCCCGTTTGCCTTCAGCGGACACGGGGAACGGATCCCCATGTCCGGCGTCAGCTGCTTTCCGTGCCGTCTTCGAACGCGCGCGGATGCGGACGTATCTCGAGTCTTGTCTCTCTCACTCCCTTTACGGTAAGACAGTCGCCAGCACAGACAACAGTTGTCAACATAGTGTTGCTGGCCGCTGTATTCACTATCACGATCCTCACGCGCGCTTCCGACTCGGGTAGCGGAATATAAGAGAAAAAAATGGTCCGCTATCATGGTAGGAGAGTGCAGACCATCAAAGGCATGGGAGGCTAAAATGGTAGCTATTTCACACTTGTTTCTATCCTCTTCAGCCACGACAGTCCGACAGTCGTATCTGACGCGGTCCCCGTGTGCTCTGCAGCAGGGTGGTGCCGGGACGGTAACTTGAGCGTGAACTAGTTTTTAAGGGATAGCAGACTTGCGTTGCATCTACCACACTATCCCGCTCTTCCCTCACCCATCTCTGCCCGGTGACAAGAAAGAGTGGAGACAATTGGAGGCGGGAGCGGACGCAGGCGGCTGGCGCGTCCGGATCCGCCCTGGGCGTGCTGCCCCACTTGGCTCGGATCTCTCGGAGTGGGAGGGCCTAGAGACCACATAGACAAGGAGGCACTGTTAATCGGCCGTTCCAAACAACCACACACTGGGCTGACTGTGTGATCAGAGTTATCCAGTCAGTTGAAAACCTTTCAAGCCATGGTTTTAACTCGCCATGGTAGCCTCAAGCGCTTCAGATTGTTTATAGTGAGGATAATTCGCTGAGCCGTCAACCTCACTAGTCCCGTTACCAAGCCCCAACCACTGTCCGAACCGGACAATTTTGTGGTGCGGGGGATGGGTGCAGTGACTGACATGTATAGTGATTTTGTCTGCGCGGTCTATATACCCGAACTGGCCTTCAAAACAAAAAAACATCAAGATTTCACACAAAAGAGAGTGAGCGGATCACAGCCCGCAGGTGGGAGAGGGCCAGAGGTCAAGTTAAGCAGGAACCATTTCTGCCTGACGCTCGGACAGGTGGGTGTGCACACGCAGCTTGCAGGATGCTCAGATCAGCTCAACCCGAGGGGTCAGCAGCCACCCAAACACCCTCATTCTCGCTGGGCTCATCCATCGCCTACAGCAAGCCTAGACTTCGGCTTCAAGGCAAAATATAACACGCAAATCCCCTCCTGTAATCCGAGTAATTAGGTCTATATTTGGTCGCAGCAGAAAGAGCGGGACATCCTGCTACAGCACCCGTTTTACGGTGACGTGTTTTCGGGTTGTATCAAACAAACCAGAAAGGCTTATTTTGGTCTGGATTGCCCTCCGTTCTACTGCAATTTCAGGAAGGAGGAGGATGTGAACTCAAACCTTTGGCGCGCGCTCTCTCTCTCTCTCTCAAGCACGCATCCGAAAATGGTACACCGGCTAGGGCAGTAATGGAAATCTTCGGAAAAAAAAGAAATTCAGCTTTGCTATAACTGCCTCGTTTTACGCGGGGGCATAATTGTATTACCACTTTCAAGGTGACTGACTGAACACGCTTAGTGGCACAGCGTGTTTTCTCCATTGAAGCCGACAGGGCGTGAATCGTGACCGATAGTGTAGGGGTCCTGGATCAGTGAGCAGCCAACTAGAACCAAATGTCTACCGGGACCTTGAGTTGATCAGCTGAACATGGCGAGAATGTCATAAGCTGTCAGCAAACACTTTATCGCTAATTGATAAGCAGTAGTATACGTCCTGCGGTAGAGCAGCATAAGGTGATAAATATCCTTGTGATGAGTCGTTTGCCAATTTTCGGCCCCCTACAGGGTGGTTTATATTACTACAGAAACCGAATAAGGAAGAGCTCTAGACACACGTCTGCCAATTTTGAAATCCTTGCTGATTGCACGTGTGCCATCGCTGAAATGAGAATGCGTTATTCTAGACAATTATTTAAGTTGCTGTGGTGAGCCATGGCAGTCAGGACAGCGGGCCGAAGTAATTTTCACGATATTTTTCACATGATGCTGGAGGCGTCTACTACTGGTTGAGGGAGAATCCGTGTCCAGTACCGCAAAATTTATCTTAAATTTTGAGTTTACTCACTACATCTGCTAATTGACATGATCTAGCCTCTTGTCTAGCCCAGACATTAAGTATTGTCAGTATCAATCAGTGTACTTTGAGTAAATTAGAGGTGACCTTAAAAAGTCCATTGAAACTGTACAGGTATGTTGAACATATTTAACTTATCGGTTGGTAATATAGTAAACCACACTGTTAGTGTAGTATTATGGTTTAGAAGAGCTTTTAACTTGTTGTTATTGTGAAAATTAGACACCTAATTTGCACTGGAAATATCCTATTACACAGTGAACTGCCCAAGTCAAGCTCACTATGGATGTGATTGAAAGCAGCGACAACCCTGACCAATAGGCACCGGCTAATGCGTGTCCCATACGGGTCTGTATACCGCAGAGATAAAATATACCCTAAAAATTACAGTAAGAAGGGACCATTGGAGTCTGAGCGTCGTTCCGAAGGAGTACAGGGTTATCTCATTAGTTGGCAAACATAAATATTTTAAGAGTGAGTTTTCTTTGCTAGTAAGAAATGTGCTTACTTGTATAATTAAATAACGAGCTGACTCTCTATTCCTCCCCCATCCATGCACAAGTCCTCATTCCGCGGCTGGTATGCAGACAGCAGTGAAATTGAGTGCGGCGGTTGGCATGACCTAAAGCCTCTGTCTCACACGCACCGGGTTTAACATGGTTACTTGCATTCATTTCCAAGTTCATATTGTGAATTTTCGCACATCCTTGGCAGAGCTCGTTCTGCCCACCATAGGCCAAACATTAATTATCGATCTAGATAAAGGAACTTAGATGGGTGCCCAACTTTTTGATTTTTTGCGACAGTCAACTGCCATTGGCTATTTTTATATCGATCCGCCTATTCTAGTGAATACAATTACAACGCTGTCCTTGGTACTGATATCACATTTGAAGGTCAAATATCGGGAATCGTTAATTATTATTCAGTGGCTGCATATGTACAGGTGGACGATAACCGGTGCTTTCTCAGAAACCGTGGCTTAGAAGAGTACCAATCTGACGCCTACAGCAGACCATACCGTCGGCCCAGTGTGTGTTTTGTGTGTTGAGTGACTGACCAGTGAACTGGGAGTCAGATGCAGATGCCTCCTCCATATCCACTGGTTTAGTGAATCATTGTGTTTGCGTTATGGAGGCCAGCTCGTGCTGTGGCGCGTGAAGACGGGTTTGCCAAACTGTCAGCCAATGCACCCACTCCCACATCAGACAACTGACCGGCTCGGACGGTAGTCTGGTTGTGTGGGTGGTGGGAGGGGGGGAGAGTGAGGTCTACGGTTCAGCACATTTTCCTCCCTATGATCAATCTGACGCCCTTGAAACTATCAAGTGCACTCCCACTCATGTGGGATCCAAGTTGTCCCTTTCTTCTGTTGTTGTGTTCGTGGTCGGTGTTTTACCACAGTGCGTGGGCCTGCGTCCTCTCCCATCGCCGGTCTTATTGTCTCTGTCTTGACACCAGGTTCAGGTGGATGAGTGGAACAGAGAGGTAGATGTAGCGCAAGTCTACTCTCACTGCAATCCAGCGCGAGTCACCATCCCTGGACATCGTCGAACACGACGGTCGAACTATTGATGTACAGGTGGATCAGCAAAGCATAGTTTCGCTCGAGTTTTAGATTTAATATGGCAGTTCATCAGATTTCGACAATTCAGATGATCCAATTGTGAAAACTTCGGGAGGCCTCGGTGGAATTTGAACCCATGACAGCAAGGGAAAGACTTCAGTACAGCCACTGCTCTGACCACCTGAGCTACAAGGCCCCACCAGGAGCCGTGAGTTTAATCACACTTGGGTCAAGTTACCCGCCCAGATGACCGCAACCTATGGAATCCATCACTACTGATACAGTAAGCTCGCTGCCCAAGCAGGATTTCCTAAGCAGTCAATCTAGAGTCCACCAGATCGCTACCAGGCCCACTTAATTAATAAGGAATTTTGGCAGATTCGAGTAATTCATTCATTTGATTGATTTGATTTTGCAACTGAGTCGGCCACCAGGTGTGAAGCGAAAAAATACAAAACCGATTATTCAACCGGGCTTCGTGGGTTCCCATTAAAGCCAATTAAATCACCTTAACTACCTCATAAAAAATGATAAACAGCATTCTAAAACGCCTTTTCTGTGAGGAATAAATGCTTAAGTAGATTTGTACTACTGATTATTCTGCAGCAGTCACGCCAGGATGCCATCCTTTGAATGCCCTTCTTTTCCGCGGACTGCAGAAACTACACTCCCTTAAAAATAACTTACTATGAATTGTGACTTTTTAGTGAATCTTCGATAAATATGCAAAGTTAAACATATGTTATAGACAAATTTTAAGAAATATCTCTTATTGTGCTCATTTTGTAACAAATAACGTCTTCTTCAAATGCTGTAGTCAATGAAAAGCTTTCTACTTATGATATTTTAAAACCGTAAAATAACCATTAAAATGGCATCATACCTGTCCGTTTGGTAATACTCCTTATGAAGAATACAACAATGGTTGAGCGTTCGACTCAATTACCAAAGGTCATGGGTTCGAATCCTAGGTGTGCCACACTTGGGATTTTGTATGACTGGTTGATGACGGCTAATAAGCCAGAAATGGCCATTCCGGTCTCCCTTGTCTTTATCGGTTCCATTCCATCATATGCTACACGTCGCTATGCGACCGCCTGCGAGGGCTCTAGTCTGAGCTCCTTGGCACAACGGAACATGCATGTTCCTTAAGCAGATCGGTGAGCCCCACACTATAATCAGATTCCCGATTACAACCGACAAAACAACGAGCCCGTGGCTCAATGGTAGAGCGTTCGACTCAAATACCAAAGGTCGCGGGTTCGAATCCCAGGTGTGCCACACTTGGGATTGGGTATGACTGGCTGATGACGGCTAATAAGCCAGAAATGGCCATTTCGGTCTCCCTTGTCTTTGTCGGTTTCATTCCATATATATATATATATATATATATATATATATATATATATATATATATATATATATATATATATATATATATATATGAATTAGAAAATAGATCTCCGAAGAAGTATAATTCGAAGCATATAAGTTCTTTGGAAAACGATACGAAAATCTGAAGCAGTGACGATTACCAAAGGGCTGAGGAACGACTGCGCAATCTCTCCCATCCTATTCGGTCTCGTGTCCTCCGCTATGCTGAAGGACGTCTACTAGAAAAAGTAGGTGAACATCGGCATCAAAAACCGAATCAACAGAAACTTGCTCAAAATCCGTCACCTGATATAATCTTTCAGGGCATGCATGCTGAGTGTTCGTGGATGACTGCGCTTTAAACTCCATAACGAAGGAGGCCATACAGCTGACTGTAGATCTCTTCGCTTCTGATATTTCCAACTTCAAGCTCATCACGAACAAGGCGAAGACGGTTTTCTCGCAACAAAATGGCACAAAACGTCCTTTTAGCGTCGTTTTTAACCTCTCTGTCGGCGAACACCCGTAGCGACATCTCCGTAGAAAATGTCGTTTGGGTAGTCGCTCGTCATCTATTCTTACCAGGTGGCCGCTCCATCGCAGTTGCACTTTTCTCAGTGTAGCGTAGATGCTGAGAATTCCGGTCCGCTCCAGGACTTCCATGTCCGGGATTCTGTCTTGCCATCTCAGCTTCAGTTTTCTGCGGAGGCAGCTGAGACGGAAGTGATTCAGCTTCCTGACTTGGTTCGAGTAGACGGTCCAGGTCTCCACTCCGTAAAGGAGTGTCGTCAAGACGACGGCCGTGTACATCTTAAGTTTGGCGTTGAGGTGAATACCGTGGCGATGCCACACGGAGGCCTGCAGCCGGCTGAAGGCCTATGTGGCTTTGGAGATCCGTTGGACAGCCTCTTTGGTGATTCTCATGTTGCATGACAGCGTACTTCCCAGATAAGCAAAGGTTTCCACATTTTTGAGTTGAGTGCCATTGACATTGATTAGGGGAGCATTGTATTCCAGGCCAGATTGAAGTAGACGAAACGGAAGTCTACTTCATTATGAACCAGTTCACATACTACAAAAGTTCGCCTCTTGCGGTGGCGCTGAATATGGTCTAACTGTCATGGGGGATGATGATTTCAAACAACCCTGTGCTAGAGAAGAAAGAGACACGAACATTAGAACAAGAGCTTTATTTGCCTGTAGTCTGCGATTCTCTCTCAAACCCATAATCATCACCATCATCAAAAAGTCATTCCAATAGACAGAATGACACTAACGACAAAGCCAAGAGAGACTAGAATGACCATTTATAGCTTAGTAACTGTCATCAGCCAGTCAAATCCAACACCAAGTTGTGCACCACCAGAGGTTCGAACTCGCGACCCGTTGGCGAAGTGTGTTAGAGCGTTGGACTTCTAACGAACAGGCCGTAGGTTCGAACCTCGGGTGGTGTACCACCTGGGGTTTGTTTTGACCGACTGATGACAGATAATAAGCCAGAAATTGCCATTCCAGTCTCCCTTGTCTTCGTCGGTAATGTCATGCTGCCTATATCACTAACCGCTAAGCGGCTGCTGGTGAAGTTCGAGAGTGATCCCAAAGGCACAACGGGACGAGTTAGTCCCGTAACCGATCGGTGAGCGCCCATCCACCATGGGCACTCTAATTTTACCTCCATTTCAACGAAATGTCTCGATCTGTGGTTGCTAGTTTAATGTAACAGCCAGGATGGAGCCTATGCCCATATTTCCGAAATGAAGCCTAAATGACCATTTCCCTCCGGCAACCTAGATGGCTCGGTCAATGTCGCCTCCCATAACAATTTCCATTCACGTCTAACGCGATACGAACTGACCAGCCCAGAGGATAATCCAAGCCAAGATGTCCCCAAGAACTTCAGTGCACTTTTTGTAAAGTGAGAAGTTATTTCGGAATTCCGACAAAACATGAAAAAAACAGACTACTGTGAAAAAGACGGGCATCGACTGACTCAAAAGAAAAAAACGAAGAAATCGGAAGTATTTTCAAAGAATATGGAGCTCGAAATTGAGCCAAGCGGTGAAAGCAACACAGTTCGGTCTGCAAAATTTTATGCTGAGGATATGATTATGTGCAGTATCGAAAACTCTATTACTGGATTAATCCTTCCAATCACAAACGGACATCTTGGATTCTAAAGCACTGCTCTAGGCCCGTCTTGCGCCAGGTCTGATCAGCCAGAATTGAGCCGTAAGAGAGAATAAGTCATTTACACCTCATTCAGCCACAGGGCATCAGATAAGTTGGAACTAGCAAGATAAAACTGACGAACGCCACTTGCGGAACAAATAAAATTCAGGTGACGTTTTGTACTAGCCATATGACCACCCGGCTTGCACCAATATGACCCTATCAGTCGTCGTCAAACCTCCATTATTACTGACAAAAAATAACGGTTTTGAAAGATTTGATCGAACTTGGGTAAATAGAATTGGTTTACGATTTTCAGCACTCAGAGCCCATTCGTTAAAGTACATTCGCTGAATATTAGGTATCAGCTGATGACCTCAAATGTATCTTTTCACACTTCACCTCATCCAGTCCGATTTTCGCCCCTTACAACCCCCGCTGCTCTCTTGCAATTTCGTCCTTCGTTATGAGCATTTTAGGCAGGGGAGCTTCCCACCCGATACCCCACCCAGGGAAAACGCCACGACCGGCGGGCTAAACCAGGTAAGGGTCTCCGGTGTTGTGTGTGTCTTCACACCCGGTACGTCTGCTCCCTTCCCCTGCTCTTCTCCCAGTCCTCCCTGTCCCCCTTTCCCCTCCTACTTATACTCTTCCCCTCCTCTCACCCTTCTTTCCTCCTATCTCTCTCTCTTTTCCTTTACTCTTACTTCTTCCCTTCTCCCTCTCTACTCACCCTTCCCTCCTCCCCCACGGTCGAAAATGTCCTACGGCAAGGGCAACATGCAATCACATAGGCGGCCCAGGCGAATCGGTCGTTGTATCACTAACCCAAATCGTGACCCATAGAGAGTTCGGTAGCCGCCTGGGATGACTCAGCAGCCTTATTTAGGGACAGCACTGTTTACCCCGCGCGGGGGAGAGGCTAGAAAAGGTACTCTAAACAAATGCTGGGTCTCATGACAGCTGCAGCAGACCGTGGTTAGCAGACTGAAATTACATGCAGTCGAAAAACTCTAAACAATATCAACAACAACTTCTCCTTCTTCTACGAATC